>MPVS01000187.1:0-35084 GCA_001931775.1 Fomitopsis pinicola
GCGCCACTTCCGGATCCGGTAAAGGTACGGGTTCTACATCTGGTGGAGCACTGCCACGCGCAGATAAGATATGATCTATGGGGTCAAGAAGCACCGGCTCGGCCTCGACGCCGTCCGCATCACCGTCGCTCCCCTCATCCAACAAAGCCTGCATACGCGCCAACCGAGCTTCCAGAGCTGCGGCCGTGATATACTGGCGTCCATGGTACAATCCATCTGAGGGATTGTGTCGAATCGGTGCCTCAGAACGTTCTGAGGGCACCGGACCGTCACCAATGGGTGTTGTCATAGATAAGGCAACTACTCACGTGGTTTGATCGGAAGAGCTCTCCCCGACTTCCATGCCGGTGAGGTCTTCCAGACCCTTCGAGACGTCAGCGGCAAAGTCCGTGTCCTTCTCCTGTGCCTCGCGCTCGGCTGCCTTGCGCTCGGCTCCCGCCGCCTTCTTCAGGCGCCGGATCTCCTTCTGCTCGCGCTCCTTCTGGTCGCGCTGTGACTCCGCCTCGCTGCGACGCTTGGCGATCCACTCCTTGTCGCGGTTGTGTTTCCAGAACCGGCAGTTGATGTTGTCAGACGGCGCGTGTCCGTTGACCTTGCAGTTGGGGCAGTAGTAGTGGGCGTCTGGGCAGACGTCCGGCACCACACCACCCTTGAGGCCGACCGCGACGCAGCAAAGTGCAAACTTCGCGTGCTCGGTCTCCAAGTGCCCACCGCCACAGAGTGGGCAGGCGTCAGCGTACGCGCCGCACTGGCCCGAGGTATGACCCCAGCGCCAGCACTTCGTGCACGGGACTTCAGCATTCACCGCAGTGAGACGCTCGAGAGGGAGAGCTCGGCCGTCGAACTTCACCTTATTCCGGCACAGCTTGTAAGAAGCCGACCCGCTGACCGTGTCACGGATGTAACAGATCCAGAGACCTGATCCACCCGCGCCACCGGAGAACTCCGCTATCGGGGACTGATAGCAAGGTAGAAGGGCGTCGACGAACGCCTTGGTGTGCGCATCGTTCGCCGCCTGCTTCCTAAGCTCCGCGTAGACCTCGTGGGGGGCCCAGACGCCGTACTTCGCCGATGACTTGCCGGTCAACGGATCGTTCCTGTACTTGTGGAACTGCTTCAGCGCTACGCGCGTCAGCCGCTCCGCGTGTGCCACGGCGATCGTCGCTCCGACCAGCCGTGTCTTGAACTTGTCGACGAGGTACTCGCGGATAGCGATCACCTCCTTGTCGAGCGGGCGCTCCGTGCATACGATCTGCGCATCGTAGCCGGACTTCTTGAAGTTGCAGCTCTTGGCCACAATCATCGTACCGGAGCCTAGACCCATGCGGGCCCACTCCAAGATCTCAACCTCCGTGATGGAGGGAACGGCGGCGGCAAAGGCCTGGCTTGACCTCACCACTACTGTGCGCGTCGCAGCACCGGGCGAACCCGCGTGATTGACATGCGTAACCTTAGGGAGCGGCTTCTTGGGGCGCTCCTCCTGCTTCTTTTCTCCCGCGGCGGTAATTGCCTTGGGAGCCTGGGCTGGCTGCGACCCCTGGGTGGAGCCGAGCGTGATCGGGTTGCCGGCAGAGCCGAGCGTGGCGAGACCGAGGCCCGCAGCAATGGCCGAAGCCTCGCTGAGTTGAACGGTGGGAGCGAGCTCCCCGATGGTGGCGGCGGCCCGGAGGCGCGCCCAGTCAGCCTTCGTGTCGAACTTCCACTCGTCGACGATCTCACCCTCCTCCGCACCGCGCGCCTTCTTGGGCTCGGGGGGAGAAGTGTCCTTATCTTTTGGAGCACCCTTCTGGGGCGCTTCCTTATCTCCCGCCTCCGCAGGCCGCTTGCGCGGGTCCTTCGTGGGCTGGGCCTGAGATGATGGGCCGGCGCTCTGCGAGTTTGCACCCGAGGCGGCCCGACCAGCGTAAGACGTTCCGGCGCTAGACTGCACCTGGAACTTCGAGACTTCTTGGCCCAGCTGACGCAGCGTGGCCTTGATGTCGACGGTGTTCTGGTTGACACCACCTTCGATTTTGACGAGTCCGGCCACCGTGCTGCTAAGCTCAGCGACCGTCTTCTTGAGATTGGCGTTTGAGTCCGCCATAACATGAATGACGTCCACCATCGACTGGATCGTCTTGGACATGCCGTTGGAGGCAATCCGTGCTTGTTCAAGGCCCTTCATGACGCCCTGGTCGTGCTCGACTTCCCCGCGGGACATGTCGAAAATCTTCTGCGTGAGAGCCGCGCGTCGGCGAACGGAGATATCGATGGATCTCGCGAACTCGTCGTTGAAGAGTTTGGAATGCTGGGCGCACCCTGAGTCTTCGATGACCGCCGCAAGAGCGACGTATTCGCGGACGAGGCGGAACGACACATGGTCGTGCAACTCCTCGTCGGTGGTGCCCTCGAAGTTGTCGACCCACTTCTTGGCGTTAGCTTTGAAATCGAGCAAGCCCGACTCCAGAAGGTACCTGACGTTCGACAGAGACTGAGCGGCGGCCGAAACCGCCCAATCCTCATCGAACCCCGGCATATTATTGCGGCACTCATCCCACGAGAGGCGGCGCGCGTAGAGGGCCCCAGGGGCGGGCGCAGTCTCGGGCTCCGGAGTCAATAACTCCGAGAGGCCCATGCTTCCGATCGAGACAGCGGGCGTCTGAGTCGTGCTGTTGCCGCGAGGCATCAGCCGCCCAATCGATGTTCACACGCGATCCATGAGGACGTACCTCGTGGCTTTCGCTCCAATTTTTGCCTAACACTGAGCCGAACCCGTAGAAATCCTCGTCCTCCTCCGGGTGGGAGGAGGGGACCGCAGGGAGCTGCGAGTCCGAGACGAGAACGACGGTTTCGCCAGTGGGGGGCGGATGCGGGTAGTCAGCGTGCCCCAACGTTGCCGTCAAGGCCGCAACTCCCTCCTTAATTGCACGCCCGGAGGCTGTGCGCTGGATGCCCTGCGCTTTGGGCAATTTCTTGTCCTCCCTACGGGGGACGTGATAGTCCGCGGATCGAATGCTGCCTGCCGCTGCAGCAGAATTCGACCCCGGTCGAGAGGTCGAGGAGCTGGGCTGGGCAGAGGTGTCCTCGTCGGGAACAGAGGGGGAGAAAAGGTCGAAGGTGGGTGGGCGCTTGTGGGACATGGTGGTGGTACGAGGAAGAGATGCGGCTGGAACGCTCATATTCTCCCGAATGTTGTGTAAAGGTTATTCTGCTCTGGTACAACCTGCCGGTCTGGTCCTCCTCGAAGTCTCATACTTAGTACCTGTAGGATATTGGACACAGGGAAAACCACAGTAGACATGATCGTAGGTATCTTACCCTGCCATGTTCGTCCCATCTCTGATTATGCTTCAGTGTGCTTGGAACCTTCTGATTCACACCCACGGTGATGCGTTGGCGCTCGTGGAGAGGTTACCGGGGTAAGTGAATATACTGCACGCCAAATTCGATGCCATACACACTGACTACCGATGCAGCATTGTACCCGTGCGTATCTCTGACTTGCACTGGCAATGCGCATTCCGTTACTCATTGGAAGTATGGCAGATTGAGTTTATAGTTTCGGTATGAGGCTATGTTCGCCGCTCCCTTGCAACCATCGCGCCGTCTGACCCATTCACGCAGTGCACTACTATATTCATCGTCCAATGGTGACTATCACTACATAAGCCTCGACGTTCAATACCATATCTCACAACCACGTCAGCTACTACTTTCACACGATATGGAGGTGTAAGTTACTTTGTGGCAGGGTTTCCTTCAAGCTGCTGATGGCACCAAAGTCCTCCAACAATCTAAGCGAAACAGGCACTGGCCGCTGTTTATGGTACTGCCGGTACTGTTATGTCCGCCAAATATTTTGACATCTGAGTGCTCATGAACCCTCGTGCAGCTGCTTCTCGCATTGGGGTCACTTGGTACGTCGCATGGGTAATGCTCGTGACATGATGTAGCTGATCAGTTGATTGTCCATAGCTGCGGGCTGGAGTACGTGCACACATCGTAGATGATTCACGTATCTTATTCACAAACCTCCATGAAGCTGGCGCACTCCAAATGTGACTATTTGTTCGTGATCTGCACGCTGGCCGAGTGACTAATATTCCGCGCTCATAGCGGGCCTGCAAATAGCATTGTCGATGCCTACTCGAAAGCAAAGGTCTGTTGAGTGTGCATATCGGTGCTCATTAGTCAGTGACAATGCTTTCTCAGATAACAGGGGCACTGCGTCCTGGGCTGGCTGCAATTGTGGACGTCTATATCACTGTATGGCTATGCTACCATTTGCAGGACGCGAAGACGGGCTATCCACAGTTCGTGTCCCGATAGCGTCGGGCACATGGGTCCTCCTATGACGTTTTCTGCAGCTCCGACAGCATGATCGCGAAGCTGGTCAATTATTCCATCACTCGAGGTATATGCACATCGTGAGCAAGAGGTGTGCTCCAATCTTCCCAACATGTTCTGACAAGGCAATCACACTAGGCTTTCACAAGCCATGGCATTCATTCTCGTCAGTCTGTATGATCACACACGTTGCACGGTGTACTCAATTTCGATGATTTAGTTCCTGGTTGATGATAAAAACAAGACATTGTGGTCCATGATTTTCTATATGCCTGCGAGTACACGTGAGTAATCCCTGCACGTCTCCGCGAAGTCTCACTCAACGTGCGACGCAGTCTACGTAAACTCACTTCTGGCTATGTGCGTCTGACCACAATCCCATCCGTACACAGTCTACTGAGAAATGAATTAGGTGGAATGGTCGGCGCACCGTCACTTCATCAAACAGCGCACTAGTAGTCCCAACAAACTGGGAGAGCCAGGGTACATGGGGCGCCGACATCCCGCTCGAGAGCCTTTCGTTCGTGTCGCCGCGGTCCTCGATGAAAGCACCTTCTTTCCGAAGGCATGTCATTGCTGGCTCCACTCACATTGTCTACGCGCCAACCATGTTTTATCACAGCGGCAGAACACCTAGACTCTCGCGTCCGTCAACTCTAGCGGGAACAAGCTTCACGGGCGAGATGGAGAGGCCGGTGGCGAGACCTTGGGAGCCCTTCTGTGGCGTACCGGGCACGACGAATCCGCCAGTCTGAGCGCCCACAACGAGACTGTCTTGACGCGTGACGAGTCGAACTGGCTGGTCCTTCATCTGCCTCATCCGCTTCTCATACGCCTTGCGCGCGAAATCCTACTGGTAGCATAGCTTCTTCGCATGATTGACCACCTCTTCATCCTCGGCCTTCCGCCCCTCATCCTTCTTCTTTCCCATAACGTCAGTCTCTTGAATGCAGACTTGAGACGCGGGCTACAGGCTCGTGGTCGAGCCTTCCGTCACGGTAGACTAGCTGAGTATCTGGAGATCGTTAGCGTGAGGGCGAACATTGGTAACTTAGACAGAGCTCACATAAACCTTCGCTTCTCATCTCAAAGACATCAACGTCGATAGCTATGCACCCATTAGCAAATATTCAGCGGCGAGTCCAGAGCTCGGTACGTTGAATAAGAAGAAGTTGAGTGGTTGGTACGGAACGTACATGATTAGCCGCTCGTGTATGGCGACTAGACTGTGTAGTACGTCTTACTAAATGGATCCCCCTCCTCCTCCTCCTCCTCTTCACGCGCCGCATGGTACGAGCGTGTGCGTGACTAAATGGATCCCCCCTCCGTAGTCCGAGGTTGAGCGCTTACGGGCCTCAGCCACATCCGACGTCTCACGACGACCTCGAGAGTCGCCTGGTATTGCGATGAATCTTCTGAGTACACGATGCAATCTGAGTACATAAAAGACAGTATTGCACGTCTTCGTGATGACCATTTGCTATTCAAGGTGATCGCAAGCTGAGCTACCGTGATAAACGACGATGCATGAATGAGCGCCCCCAAGTAGAATCTACGCTGAATGACTCTACTTGAGCACACGAGTGTTGGGCCTAACCAGTAATATGCACTGCGTGGTTTTGTATGTGTTCAGCTTACTCGCATTCCATTATTCATTGGCTCACCATCCCCCTCTAGTCCCAGTCATAGTAATCGGCGGATCCAGCAGGGCTCTGCCGCTCAGCATCATATGCATGTCTTGCATCTGGGTCCGAAAGGACTGAGTACGCTTCATTTACTAACTTGAATTTCTCTTCGATGCCGCCCTAAGTACATACAGAGTGTCAGAGATAATTTTCCGCGATGACATGAGTCGCCTGCAAATCACCTTGTCTGGGTGGTGCTTCAGTGATTCAATCCGGTACGCCCTGCGTATACTGGCCTGTGTGCAATCCGGGGTCAACCCTGTTCCTCGGAATGGTCAGCATTGCTGAAACATCATACTTTGACACAAAGCGTGAACTCGCCTAGAATCTTGTAATAATCCTTTGTAGAAGCCTTCGCTTCGGCAGAGAACATCTCAGCGTCCTGCAACCACATCTTGATCCTCACGATGTCCTTCGACATCGCGCTACTCGCATCCGACGCAGCGTGCTCTAGGGAGGTTCTGAAGTCATCAACCGCAGTGTCGAACAGCTCCAGAGAGAAATTCAGGGATCCCCTGACGAGATGCGCCTCCCAGTGAGTTATGTCGAGCTTCAGCGCAGCGTCGACGCTCTTGAGCCCTTCGGCGTATTGCTGGAGCTGTGACCGCCATTGCATCAGCCACTGTTCCTGCTGGTCGTAGATGCAACGAATCCTCATACCTCGTACTCTGCTTTCGCTCTCTTGGTCAACAGCTTCGCACGGAGTGGTCCCCCTCCACCATCTTCTAAGCTGTCTGGGACTAACTATGAATATGAATATGAATATGCGATGGGTGAGCATATCGTCCCTTGAATCACAGACCAAGCCGATTGGAAGTGGTACTCACATCGAGAGCGCATTTCCACTTTTGTAGGGCAGCGCCAAAGTCAAGGGACGCGAGGTGCCCATCGCCTTGGGCACTGAGTTGCGACGTGGCCTTGACCCGAATACGCATAGTCTTGAGCTCGCGATTGTCGGGATCCAACTTCAACCCATTCAGGGCTTGCTTCAGTGCGCCGTCCAGGTCGCCGCACAAGAACTGTACTGTGGTCTTCGCGAGGATGACAACCATGGCCTGCGGGTGTTCTCTGGCGAGCTTCCTGGAGAATTCGTGGTATCCATGGTCAACCCTTGCTCAACAGAACATACGATACGGTCCATCTACCGAGCCGGACGCACCCAACGATGTCCTGCGCCCTCTCCCAGGAACGCTCCGCCACCGCCAGCTCCGAATCCCAGCATTGCACCTCGACGGGCACGAGACACTGATCTCCCTTATACGCGTTCACGCACGCCTCCCATGCCGTTCTCGCCACGCGCCACCTACCACCTGTCTTCGCGAGCCGGTACGCCTCTTCCGCCTCCCGTATCTGTGCGAGGCGCCGCTTGAACGCGAGCGCGGCTTCGTTGGCGTCGTCGGCTTTGAGCGCTTCCCGCACGGCGAGTATAGCGGCGTCGTACGACCCTAGGCAGAGGCGGCACTGGGCAACCTTCACGAGGACTTGCGCTACTTTTTCTGCTGATTTGACGGCGCTTAGAAGCGAGCAAGCCTGCTGTAAGTCGCCGAGCGCAGCGGCGTAGTTGCGCTTGAGCACGAAGGCGTCCCCTCGACTCGCATAGAACGCAGCGGCGCTTGGATCATTCGCTGCATACAAAGGTGTCAGAGTCAGAATGTATACAAGTCCTGACAATCATACCAATGGCCTGGGTAAACAGACGGATCCCTGTGTCTGTCTCACCCAAGGCAAGCGCAGCCTGTCCGCGGCTCCATAGGTCTATGGCCTTGTGTTCTTGAGAGCTCTCTCCGGGCGTCCGGGGCTTCGCATGAGCCCGTGTTCGGCTGCACACAGTACAGGCGCACGCGGGTCCATGCGTGGAACCAGGCCCACTAGACGTCTCAGGCGAGGTGAACCCGGAACTGTACTTCCTATGACCACCTTTCGCGAGCGTGCAGACGAGGCACGAACAAGTAGCCTCGTGGGCCGAGCCGCTATGCGTCTGGCGCTTATCCGTCGATGGTGGCGGAGCGGAGTGAGGCGCGGGCCTGCGCTTCTTGACGAGAGCGCAGAGCATACAGTTGCAGTCCTCGTCGTGGCTAGCGGCCGGAGATGGAGTGTAGTCACTAATGCGGGAGGGTCCTGACCATGCATTCTTCTCTTGCTGCTTACCGTGAGACGCATCGAACGGAGAGGGACCAGCATTGAAGTTCCAGCCCTCGTTGCACGCGCTAGACGGCGTAAACTCAGTCTCGATGCAGTCAACAGCATGCAGCAGAGCTAAGTCTCACAGTGCATCGTGCCCAGACGCACCGCAGGTCGTACAGATGCCTATAAAGAAGTATAGTGAGCGAGGCTAACAATGTTTCACAGGGACGCTCACCGCATTTCTTCTTCATCGGGCAGCTGCGTGAGATATGCCCGGTTAGTCCGCATATCTCGAGAACCATCAGTGAGAGGTTCGCAAGAGACGGTGAATACACACATAGCAGGTCGCCTTGGCGCACTGCGAAACCAAGTGTCCCTTTTCCCCGCACCCGTGACAAATTCGGCCTTTGTACGTGCGCACTCTCGGGCATCCCGCAGACTGATGTCCAGTTCGCTTGCATATTTTGCATTGCCACTTCTACAAAATAGGGCGCGAAGGGGGACGAGGTGAGCATACACGTGAACGGCGCGCTGCCGAACACGTACCGCGGTATTGGTGCACTTGTTGCTCTGGTGACCAGTCCCGTTGCACAAGTGGCACTTCGGGCCAGATTCTTCTTTCTGCTGCGGGCACTCCCAGAACGCATGGCCACTTTCCCAACACTTCTTGCAAACCCATTCCTGTACGTGTAGCCCGCCGTCATGAGAGCAGTAGTATGC
Source organism: Fomitopsis pinicola (assembly GCA_001931775.1). Lineage (NCBI taxonomy): Eukaryota > Fungi > Basidiomycota > Agaricomycetes > Polyporales > Fomitopsidaceae > Fomitopsis > Fomitopsis pinicola. The sequence continues at coordinate 8,856 of MPVS01000187.1, forward strand.
ATACATCTGCGGACACGCACTTCACGTTTGTGGCATTCCTGTGGTGTATGTCCCGTATCTCCGCAACCCCCGCACTTCTTCACCTTTTCTCCCGGACGTGGGAACGACCCATGGTCAGTTCCTGGATACTCATAACGATTAGCGGGCATGGTGGATTGGCTTCGAAGCAAGAATCGTCTGTGAGGGTTGAGTGTAGGGGGTAGGAGATAAGCAGAGGCCAATGCACTGGCTGCTCGCCCAGGTTTTCATGAATCGTTCGCCTCGTGCAATCCTGCCCGTAGCTTGCATGCACGGCCGCCGGGGCATCTACCGAAGATCCATGTCCTCAGGGGGATACCGCAGGCTGTTCTGGTCAGCTATGACGGATGTTAGCGTATGTTGAACAGAGTTGTGCCGCTGCATACCTCGTGGCCGGGACCTCTGGTGGCTGGAGTCCAGTCATAGGTCAACAACTGCTCAAACCTTCCGATAGCCGCGTGTCGCGTTGTAGACTTTACCAAAATAGCTCACAGAAGTCTATCTCCATCGTCATCGTTGATTACCAACTTATGCTGCGGCACCGGGCTGTCATCGGTGGTATTACGCCTAGAAGTCGAACACTGGCAACGATCGTGTCGCGAGTCATCTCACGCGCTGGACATCTGTCATTAATCCTGGTGGGCAACGAGTCGTGAGACTACGGTGTTTAGTATATGTTGCCGGACCACTGGCACTCACCACTACCGCCGTCATATCGATGGAGGAGCGTCGCAACGTTGAGGATTGTAGGCCTGAAGGCCTTGAAGCGCAAGGCTAGCATCCGCTGGAATTCGCATGGCATAATCGGCTTCACGCCTGGTCTTCTGGGAAAGCCATATTCGCGCGCAGGCGACGCGGTTCCATTCAAGTTGGTGGGGCGGCGAGCGACGAGAAACGTAGGGATACCATCGAGGCTGGCGAGGAGCCGGAGGGCATAATGGAGGACGTAAGGAGTGGTTCAGACATTGGATAGGAACTTGTTCGGACTCAAGCCTAGTGAGGGTGGCGAAGCTGTTGGCGAAGTGTGTGTGATGTTCATAGTGAGCAAGCCTCGTCGCAAGTGGTAAGCCAATTTACTATTTAGAGACTCAATAATCAGATACCATACGAGAGGAAGAGACGCATTGATCCGTTTGTCCCAGCGGGCCTACATGTACTGACTCCATACAATGCTTGTCCGAGCGCACGAGGTGAGGCGTTCTCTGAGCCCTCTAGTGCGCGCAGACGGCGATGTGAGTTTGCGGGAAAAGCGACAGGGTACCGCAACCTCGTACCTTCTCTGAGCATTCACATTCTCTGTCACTGTCCTTCACGAGATCCTACACGGCGCCCTCCCGGCCGTGCGCATCCTCGTGTTCCGACACGAGTACGGTCTCGTCGTGTGAGGACTGCGCTTCCTCGCCGCCAGAACCAATGCTGGGACCTTCTTCCTTAGAGTCGCTGGTGTCCGTGGGCTCCCACCGCTGAAGCTCTTCGTCGGTGCGTTCGTCGTAGATATGTTCGTCGTAGCCTGTGACCGTCAAGATCCCGCGCTTGTCCCAGGGCTCGAGGATCAAGCGGACCCGGCGCTCCATCTCCTCTGCTGTGAGCACGGCATCACACGCCAGACGAACACCATCGTCATACAATCTGAAAATGGCGTCCTGTAGTGAGTTGAACAACGGCCGTTTCGCGAGGTCATGAATCGACCCGAGGTCGATCGTCCAAAACTCGCTATCGGGATGGGCCGAAGTGGGGGGACTGCCCCCTGGTGCGTTGATATATATATCGAGCTGGAGGGTACGCATCACGGGGCTAGAAAGGGGGGAAAGATATTCGTGGATTCTGGTGTGGAGTCCTTGCCATGAATCCATCGTTTCGGCAAAGACCTGCAGTTTCAGGGCTGACAAGCGTGTGCAGCAGGCGAGGGCGCTCAGATGTACCCCTTGCATGGCTGCCATCATCAGTGTCAGCTTGTGAGATGAGCTGGGGGTACATACCATTCTCCGAATACGGTAAGATGTAGTCGAGAGAAGCAAGTGATGGACCCAACCTCCGGACTATTGATGCAGAATGTCGTTGGCCCCGTTGGCCCGGCGAGTCATAGGACATCAGAGACAGACTCCTGCAACCTTGCCATACTTCCGTAGACGTCACCCACTGTGCTAGTTGGGAGAAGAGGATGTCGTCCAGGGCCTCTACAGTTACTTTGCGGAGATGGGGAGCCTTGGCGGGCGGAAATCCTGAGGGAGGAATGGGAGCTCTTGAGGCAAGCCTGCCAGCGACAAGATCGAGCTCGCGCAAGTTTGTCAATCCACATATGATGTTGCGCAAGTCCGTAAATGAGTGGAGCCGAAATCCAAGCAATCTCAAGTGAACCAAGGTAGAGAAGCCCGCAAAGTAGAGTGTAAAGGAGGGGTGATATGGGGCATGGACAGAACATAAGAAATCGAGGCACGTTAGAGAACACATGGATCGCCCGAGCACAAGAGGGACTGCTGAAAAGCAATCCCGTGGTTCGAGTGGAGTACCGCCAGGTACTCCCACAACGAGGGCTTTGGTTCCAGTCAGGTATTCCCGTGACCTTCCATTTCGTAAGGAAGACTGCGCGACAGCATCATACGCGGCGCGACTCGCGATAACAACATGAGAGTACAGCAGACGTTGACTGTGACGGTGCCAAGCACTGCACACGAGAGCACAGTTGTAGAGGTCCGGCGTCTCCCATCGGAGGAAGTCGAGGATGTGCTGGAACAGCTCGAGTGGGATGCGGTCGGTGAGGGATCGCGGGAGAGGTCGTACAATCGTCCTCCGCTCGCTTCGATTTTCGTCCTCGGGATGATAGCCCCAGTAGCAGTCGTTCCAGTCAACACCATCTAGATCGACCGCAAGCATAGCATCAGATGGAAGAGGGCGGAGCCTTGCGAGCGAGCCTCGATGCTCCCGGTATCCGGTGCAGTAAGGACATCCCGTATAGGGCTCGGCGGGGGGGATAGACGGAGATTCGTGCATATCCGTCGTCAGAACCTCGCGCTTGTGAGTGTAAGCAGGGGGCTACGTACCAGAAGGATAGTTGGTACTGACATTTCATACGGGGAATTCGGGCTTGCCGTGCAAACTGATGCAAGAAGGTAGTGCCACCGAATAAGATATTACGACACGTCGGTGTTGGAGTGCCCAGATCTTGGTGTTGAGCTGGGTGAGCGTGTGTGTGGAATGGAGGTCAAACAGTGTAGAGCTGCTGTGGAGGAGGAGCGAGAGAAGGAGGAGGAGCGAGAGAAGGAGGAGGAGCGGATCAATCGATCTCTCGGAGGTAGCGTGGGAACCAAGGTCGGCCTTCCGCGACTTCAAAGTTCGAGTGGACCGCCGTCTGTCTCTCGGAATTTGCTTCTGCGTTGACCGCATCGATGATTCGAACCCCAAGCCTTCCTGGGCTTGATTGACACCACCGTCAAGAACAACACGAGGGCGCGCATGAGCACCGCCCGACTCGACTCCAGGTGGTCTGCCAGCACGACCCAGTCTTCTTAACCGTCAGCCATAAGTAACTCGCAATGACAGCACGCACCCTGATACCTTGAGAACCTCCGCCCACCTCACCTCCGCCATAGCTGCCTCCACCTCCCAGCACTGCATCCTTGCCGCTCCTCCTCGTACGCTGTTCGGCACGCTTCGAACGCTCTTCGGCAGTTTGCTACTGCTTGCGCGTCGTCACACTCCCATACGCCTCTACCCCGTCCTCGATCGCCATCACTCACTTCTTCAGCCTCAGCGCGTCTGCGTCGTCCGGCATGGCGGCCAGTGCCTCACGCATCGCAGAGAGCGCAGGCGTGTGCGACCCTGTGCGGAGGTGGGAGTGGGCGACGTTGAGGAGGACAGAGGCCGCAGCGAGGGGCAGGGCGGGCTTGAGCAAGGTGTATGCGCGCGCTGGTGGTCGGCCAGGGTCATGGCGGACTGCTTCTGCGGCTCCACACGAAGACGGCAGCGTTTGGGTCCTTCGCTGCGCATTCGCGATGAGAGGAATGCTTGCCAGGGATGAGCTGAAAATGCACCGATGCCCTCGTCGAATATGCGCCGCGCCCGTACCGCCTGCTGCGAGCGCGGCGGTCCCCCGCGCCCACAGGCCCAATGCGACTTTGCTTGTCATACTCAACGTCCACTGGCGCCTGCTTCTCTTGCGCGCGCGTCCCGGTTTCTGGTGCTGCTACTGCTGCTCGGCGGCGCTACGTTTCCCGTTTGCTCATGCCCCGACTCTGACGCATACGTCCTCGCCTCGCCTCACCTAATCAACTTGCAGGTGAAGTACGCACACAAAACTTCGTGGATCTTGGGCAGTTGACTCTTCGCTCCAGTATGCCCGTCTTCCTGCGTAGTCTCTGGAGGAGCTGGTCAATTTAGCCAGGGACTCCGCATGATGACGGTGATCGCTTGTGGTGATAGGAAGCGGCGCGGCGGACATGACTTGGTTGCTGATCCCGAACATGGCACCCCGAGAGGGGATTCAATATTCGGTACCCGACTTGGTGAAGGCGTGTGCGCGCTCCTCGACCGATGCGACACATTCCATTAGCTTGCTTTCCCATCGTGTCGCCCTTGCTCCACCGCTTTTTGCCCTCAACACGCCCTTTCAGTTTCACTCGACTGCCTCCACCATCTTGCTCGCCGCATCTCCACACACACTCTATGCATGTCGTCCGCCCGCAAGTCCGCCCATCGAAGTCCGCAACGGCTCCTCACGACGACGACCACAGCCCGCATCTCGCCGCACGCACACCGCAACGCATGAAAACGACGCACGCCACTCTCAAGTTGCATGTCCTGAGCCACGGTGGTAGTGTTAGTGCGTGACTCATCGCTATGGCTCTGCATTGACCACCAATGCATCCTACAGAGCGGCTACATCTCCACGCTCATACGTCCACTCCTGTGCATACACACTAACGTCCGTGCTGACGCGTGCGCAATCAACTGCACTACTCATGTTCACTACGCCCTCGAAGTCAAGGCACTCAGTCTCTGTGCCGCGCATCCCTCCGTCCGCTCCTTGCCCACAAGATCACGGCGGACACCCACGCTGTACGCTAGCACAAGCCTTCAGGAACATCGCACAACACACCCATTGGTGCGTCGCATCTACAGCATCCTTCGCACTCATGCGTCTACGTATTCGCCTGTGCAGTTGCGGATCGTACACGCCGCCTCCCGCGCGAATGAATCTAGAACATGGGGTGTCGCCTGTCTGGCCACACACCTAACGAACGTGCTACCATCAGTGCGTGCCGTCACTACAGAGGTCGCTAGCGTTATAAGCCGCAGTGTCTAACCCTCGTCTGGGCCTGCAGGGCGAGATTGAGCCATCTTGATGGGCATAGGCGGCGCGGATGTCGGGGGCAGCAAGTGGCGAGGCGGCGAAGCAGCGGGGCAGCGTGGGGACACTAGGGGAAGAAAGACCAAGACGGGGATATGTAAGGGGTGCCGAGATAGAGAACCTCGCCGCACCTTTCCCCCCTCGCTGCTCATCGGCAGTAGCGCGCGGACACAGCCTGCCGAAGACACCCCACGACGCTGCTGCGAGGTCGCGCCCGCGATCCTTCCCTCCTCCTTCCCCTCCTCTTTCCTGCCCATGCCCGACGTATCGAAACCGATCCCGGTGGCGCGGGAGATCTGCAAACCGCTCTGTGCAGGAATTCGATGCGTGTCGCATCCGTAGGCTGGTCCCTGCCAGGTTGGGCACTTACTCCTTCGTGTCACTCCGCTTCATTCTACCACGGAGTGCGGCTGTCATGGCCTTGGCGAGCCGATGCGTAGGTGTGGGTCGGTCGTTCGTGTGATCTACGTCGGCGGAATGCCGTCTTCTGCCGCGGCTACGACGAGCGAACGACGGGCCCGGGGACGACCACGAGTGCACGTCGTGCGTGCATCCCTTTGTCCATGTGGAGGCACCATTGTGAGTCACGGGCTTGAGAAGGGTGTGTGCGCACTGTTATTTGTATAGGGCTACAGCATACTGCTTCCGCGCGACGTATGCGCCGCCGCTCCACGCGAAGGCTATGGGATCTGGGGCCTTCGCTGCGCATACGCGAGGAGAGCGGTGTTGATCGGGGGATGAAGTAACGCACCAATGCACTCGTCGAACATGCGCAACGCCCGCACCGCCTAGCCCGCTGCGAGTGCGGCGGTCCCCCGCGTCCACAGGTCCATTGCATTTCGTACTTGGAATACTCAACGCCCCCTCTGCTTCTCTCCTGCCCGCATCCCCATGCAGGGTTTCTGACAAGTGCTACCGCTGCTCAGCGGTGGTCCGTTCTCCTTCTGTGCATGCCCAAATTCCGGCGCACTCATCCTCGTATCGCCCCAGGAGGCTTCGTGGATCTTGGGCAGCTGGCTCTTCGCTCTAGCAGCCTTCCTGCTTAGTCCCTGGAGGAGTCGGCCGTGGAGGACGTGAGGGAAAGCGGGTGAATAACAGCTTCGCTTGGAGTGTCCCCCCCTTCGGCAGGCTGCAGAGCGTACAGTCACAGCCACGGCCTCGTCTCTCAGCGTGCATCCTAAGGAAGGAGGAGGAGTAGGAGTAGGAGTAGGAGGAAGAAGCTCAATTTAGCCAGTGATTCTGCGCCATGACGGCGATGACTTGTGGTGACAGGAACCAGCGCAGCGAAGGTGACTAACCTGTTGCACCCGAACATGACACCCCGACTACTGGAGGTAATACACTACCCGACTTGGCGGATGCACGAGCATAGCAGCACAACGCTAGCATCGTCGTCGTGCGCCCTTCTGACCCGACGCAACACATCCCACTGGCTTCCTCCTACGATCGCGTCGTCCTTTCTCCACAAGTTTTCTCCCTCGACGCGCCCTTCTACCGATCGTTCAACTTCCTCCAGCATCTTGTCCTTGCATCCACACTCTCACTCGCTCGCTGTGTATGCCCTCCGTACTCGTCCATCTGCTGATCTGCCCGCCGCAACGGCTCCTCACGGCGACACCGACGGCCTGCGTCTCGCAGCATGTACAATGCAACGCATGAGAGGACAACGCATGCGCGTGCAGTGCATCCGCAGTCGCGCAAGCCGCTCAGGTCGCATGCCCCGAGCCATGGTACAGGTACATGACGCGTCGCTATGGCTCTGCGTTGACCACCATTGCGTCCTGTACAGAGTCTGCGTCTCCACATCCATCCGTCCACTCCCGGCTGCACACGCCACCTTCCGTGTTCATACGACCACAATCAACTACACTACTCGCGTTCACTGTGCCCTCGCAGTCGAGGCGCACGATAGCCACGTCGCGCATCCCTCTGTTCGCCCCTCGCCGACAAGAGCACGATAGACACGCACGTTGCACGCCAGAACAACCCTTGAGGAGCATCATGCAACGCGCATGCTCTTTGGTGCGTCTCACCCACAGCATTCTTCGGACCGTCGTACTCACCTAGTCTATGTATTCGACCACGCAGTCGCAGACGTACATACCCCGCGCCCCTTGCGAATGCGTCTAGGGTACGGGATATCGCCCGTGTCTCGCCACACACCCAAGGGATACGCTGCTGCTAGCGCGTCCCGTTACGACAGGATTCGCCAGTGCTCCGAGTAGCCGTGTCGACCTCTCGTCCGGGCCCGCCGTGCGCGACATCTCGCCAGAGCAAGCAGGGCTCGCTGATTACCACGCGCGGTGCATACCAGTGATCCACGTGCGCGTGCACCATTAGTGCATGTGGGGCGTACATGCGCACAGCGCGGAACAGCTGTCCAAAGCTAGGCACGACCTACCGGTGACGCCTGCCGAAGACGATCGCGGTGGACGACATGCCTGCGAGATCGCGCCCGCAATTCTATCCCCCGCCTCCACCGACTCCTACCTGCCCATACCCGAGATAGCAACACTGATCCCGGCCGCTCAGGAGACCTGCAAGCCGCTTCGTGGAGGCAACTCGTACGTGTCGCATCCGTAAATTCCTCGTACCCGTCACGCTCGGCACTTTCCCCGTCTTGTCGCACTCCACTACCTATCAATATGTGCGGCTGTTAGGGTCCTGCCGATCCGATGCGTGGGCGCGGGATGGGCACTCGTACTATCTAGGTCGGCGGGACGTCGTCTTCCGTCCCAGCTACGACGAGGCGTGTGGCGCGAACGTCGTGCGCAGCAACGAGTGCGTGCACGTCGTGCGTGCATGGTTCCCCAGACCTTGTGGCGGCACAGCTGCGAGTCACGCCAGATGTGTGTGCTACATTTCGGGCTAACTGAGGCCTCGAGGGGCACGTTAGCAATGGAGAGCTCAACATACCGAGCAGACCCTTCACCGTGTCTTGATGTTTCTCGGGCTTGGGGTCTCACAACCAGGAATTCTTGGGAAGCAACTGTGTCCGGTGGGCACCTTCAGAAGTTGACCCTCACCCTCGACCGATTCAAGAACAAGACCACATGAATGTGACCGCCTCACCCCTCCTTCTCTTTCTTCGCAACGAGCTGCACGCACGTATTGTGTCTGCGCCACTCTCTTCGACCATCTCGAGAGCTCTCAAGGGCATTCGTCTACTTCTCGATTGCACAGGCCAGGTCTTCGTTCTAAAAGCGCGTGTTTCTCACCTGCTTCGCATCCATGACGTTCTTGAATCGCCACCGGGCAGCCTCCGCTTCTGCGTTGTCCGGATCGAGCCTCTGGACTTCCGTACTTGATTCACGACGCCACCCACATCAGTGGACAAAAGCAACTTGGGGGTGCGGGTGTACAACACATCGCGCGACTTCGGTTGGCCCGCTAGCATGACCGCGTCTCCTTGGCCACCAGCCATTGCTCACTGCGGACTCGCAAAGACAGCACGCACACCGAGATCTCGGATGCCTTTGCGCGCATCGGACAAGGTTTTCGGAATCAGCTGTCAAGCGCAGCGGTGCTGGTCGTCGGTTGCAGGACGCCATACCACCACGGTATTGCTATTCATCATGCGTAATCTATGCTCATTCCGCATGCGTGTCATGTGGGTTGACATGCGCAAAGGATTGTGATATTGTCTGATCCTGCCAGTGCTACACAGGCGGCCTCGATATCGTGCGCGGCGACACAAGATCTCAGTGGCGTATCTTCACAGAAAACCCGCACTCCGATGCACGGCATCGACCTGCTCATGAAGTTTCAAGCCCATAAATTCAAAATCCCATGTTCCAGCCTATTCTCTGCCACGGGACCATCACTTTAACTCTCTGCACGGTTACTGTAAGGCAAGTACAATGCGAATGATGATATCTACGTGCATGAGTATGCTGACTAAGCACGCGCCCTCAAAGCCTTCCGTACGACGTGCTATGTGCTGTCGTTAAGAACGCGGCGTGAAAAGTACGGATGGTGCAGATTGCTCGGGACACAGGTGAGTCCTTTGCCAGTGGAGCCTCAGAGCGCACGCACGACTTCATCGGCTTGTTGAAGCAAATTGTCTTAGTGATCATGGAGACCGTGACGACTGTGCAGACTCGCGCAACCCCGGAGCTTTCCCTCTAGTATTCGCTTGACGGTGCAACACCACGGTCGTGCTACTGGCTCAACCGCACACTCATTTCTTGACGCTGAACAATGCAAAGCTTGAATGGCTAAGGCTATGGGGTCAACACTGCGTGACCGCGAGTACAAGGGACGGGACATTGTCCGCGATGCCTTGCACAGGGAGTAAATGCTGTAGGACCCCGGGTTACAGGATTTAATGTGTGTAGCGATTGGGGACCATAGGTGCATCGTTCACTTGATTTTCGGCCGGGACTTTCCAGCGCTACACAACTATCTCTTTCCGTTGTCCAGACCTACTTACAAGTATTTGAATAACTCTGTATGCAACGTGTAACAAGTTTTCCAATCAGATACCATACGAGAGGAAGAGACTCGTCCGTGTTATTCTCCAAGAATTTTGATCTGCTGGGCCGGGTTTGCTAGCACCACAAGCATAAGTGCATAGCTGCCATCTCCATAACCATGCGTAGAAATTGAAACAATCAGATATCAGCCGAGCCTGAGGGAAGAGGCATGTCCGTCCGTAACATGATCCGAGAAACATGATCCATTTGGATCAGCGAGCCTGCGCGTATTGGCTCCATACAAGGTATGTCCGCGAGCAAGAAGTGCGGCGTGCCCTGAGTCCTGTAGTACGCACAGAAGGTGATGTAAGCTTGTGAACGCAGCGACAGGTTACCACAACCTCGTACCTTCTCGGCGCATTCACATTCTCCACCACTGTCCTTCACACGATCCTACACGGCGCCCTCCCGGCCGTCCTCATCTTCCTGGTCTGACGCGAGTACAGTCTCGTCTTCTGAGGACTGTGTTTCCTCGCTGCCAGCACCGTCGCTGGAGTCTCCCTGCTCGGCGTTCCACTGCTCAAGCTCCTCATCGGCCACTTCATTGTAGCCTTCAACGGTCAAGATCCCGCGCTTGTCCCAGGGCTCGAGGATCCAGCGGAGTCGGCGCTCCATCTCCTCCGCTGTGTGCACAGCATCACACGTCAGGCGAGCATCATGCGAATCTTCAGGACACAGTTTTATCGTGGCATCCTTGAGTGAGTCGAATAATGGCTGTTTCAAGAGGTCGTGGATTGATCCGAGGTCGATCGTCCAAAACTCGCTATCAGGATGTGCCGAAGTGGGGGAATTGGCCTGTGGTGCAACCATCCATATGTCGACCTGAATGGTACACATTACGGGGCTAGAGCAGTGAGAAAGCATCTCGTGGAGCCCGGTGACGACTCCTTGCCATGAATCCATTGGGTTTGCTTCGACGACCGATTGCAGAGCTGATAAGCGGGTGCAGCAGGCGAGGATGCTCAGATGTTGCCCTAGCGCGGTCACCATCATCAGTCAGAGCTTGTGGAATAAGCTGTCGGGTGTACGTACAATCATACGTGCACGACGGTTTGTAGAAGAGTGTGTCAAGTGATGGGCCCAACTTCCGGATTGTTGATTCAGCGCACCGTCGTTGCTCCGGCGAGTTATAGGCATCGGCCCACAGAGACAGACTCCTGCATCCATGGCATATTTCTGTGGATGTGACCCACTGTGCCAGTTGGGAGAGAAGGATATCATCCAGGTCACTGAAGGCTACTTTGCTGAGGCGGGGAGCATTCACGGGTGGATACCCTGAGGGAGGAGTGGGAGCTCTTGAGACAAGCTTGCCGTCGACAAGATCGAGCTCGCGCAAGTTTTTCAACCCACAAATGATGCTGCGCAAGTCGAAAAACGAGCGAAGCTCGAAGTCTGTCAATTTCAAGTGAACCAATGCAGAGAAGCCCGAAAAGGAGAGTATAAAGAAGGGAGGATATGAGCCTCGGACAGAATATAAGATAAGGCAGGTAAGAGAAGTCATGGATCGCCCAAGCACAATAGGTACTGCTGAAAAGTACTCCCGTGGGCCCGGTGAAGTACTGCCAAGTTTCTCTACAACAAGGGTATTTGTTCCAGTCAGGTATTCCCTTGACCTTCCATTTCGTAAGGCAGAATGCGCGACAGCATCATACGCGGCGCGACTCGCGATTTCGACACGAGAGTGCAGAAGACGTTGGCTGTAACGGTGCCAAGCACTGCACACGAGAGCACAGTTGTAGAGGTCTTTCGTCTGCCGTCGGAGGAAGTCAAGGATGTGCTCGAACAGCTCGAGCGGGATGCGGTCGGTGATGGATCGCGGGAGAGGGCGTACAATCGTCCTTCGCTCGCTCCGGTTGACAAAGCTGTAGCCCCAGTAGTAGTGGTTCCAGTCAATACCGTCTGGATCGACCGCGAGCACAGCATCAGATGGAAGAGGGCGGAGCCTTCTGAGCGAGGCTTCATGCTCCTCGTATGCGGTGCAGTGAGGACATCCCGTATAGGGCTCGGGTGTGGCGGGTGACATGGAGGGGGATTCGTGCCTCTTGGCCGTCTCCTCCTCGCGATTGCGAGGGGCTACGTATCAGGCGAATGATTAGTAATGGCATATTATGCGGGACCTCGGGCTCACCGTGCAGACGAATGCAAGTAGCACTGGAAGGGATACTGTGTGAAGCTGAAACTGTGATGCTCAGGTTATGGTGTGAACCTAGGCGAGTGCGTGGAATGGGGATCGAGCAGTGTAGAGATGCTGTGGAGGAGGAGCGAGAGGAGGAGGGCCAATCGATCGGTCGAGGGAGGAGGAGGAGGAGGGGGGATCCATTCAGTCACGCACGCGCGCGTACCATGACGTGCGTGACGTGCTAGTATCGTGGGAACCAGGATGTGGGCGTGCAATTCGACTGTCCGCGGCTTTGAGTGGGTCGCCGTCTTGTCCCTACATACAAGCGGCCTTTGCTTCTGAGTTGTCATCGAACCTCAAGACTTGCTGTACTTGATTCAGGACGCCGCCGTCAAGATGAACGACACAAGGGTGCGCATGAACAGCGCCTCACTTAACTCCCCGGGGTGGACCGCCAGCACGACCCAGTTTTCTTCACCGTCAGCCATTCCTCACTGCATCACTCGTAATGACAGTACGCACGCCGATACCTCTCTGCCCACCTCCCATCTGCCTCGGTAGCCTCCATTGCCCAGCACTGCATCCTCGCTGCTACTGGTACCACCGCACTCTCTCCTCGTACGCTCTCCTGCACGCTTCGAACACAGTCCACATCGTTTTCCACTGCCTACGCGTCGTCACGCTCCCGTACGCTTCCATTCCGTCCTCGATCGCCAGCACGCACTTCTTCACCCTCAGCGCATCCGCATCACCCGGTGTGACGGCCAGTGCCTCACACATCGCAGAGGGCGCGGTGGCAGCAGGCGGCCTTGAGGGGGATGGAGGCTGCGGAAAGGGGCAGGGCGGGCTTGGGTAGTGTGCATGCGCGCTGGATATCGCACAGGGCTCTGGCCGCGTACTGCTTCTGCGCGACGTGGGCGCCACCGCGGCTCCGCACGAAGCCCGACGACCTCCTCCGTCGAGGAGGCCCACCAGTTGCCCACTCATGATTTTGGTGTATGCGATGGTGTCCATCCTACTGACCGCTCCGCTTCTCACTCGTGACAACGTAACCTGTGCTCATACAACCATACAACCCCGTCAGGATCGGTCTGTGACGCGCTGTGGCACAGGGACGAAAGGCGCATCTGCTATGCAAAATCGTGCGTGCCCCCCGCAGTGGCAAGTCCACGCACCTAGACTCTCAATGGGGGGTCGGAAGGGGCAGACGTGACTACGTTTTGGAACACACGCACGGTATCGTGACGAGCGTCGAGCATCATGAATGGAGCCATGCGGTTGTCGGTGAGGTTCATGCCCAGATGCCACCCGATAGTTTTGCTGTTGATGCGTTCTCAGTTCCTGGACGCGCTTTCTGTACGCTGTACCCTGCGACCGGGGTTTTCATTGCGAAAGGGCTCCCTGAACCCCCCGCTTTTATTCTGTTGTCGTCCACCTGCCGCGTCATGGTGATTCCCTCTGAGCGGGGTCTAGTGTGTTATTTGCAACCATGTTCATCACCCGAAGAGACCGCACACCTGTGATCACTCAGTTGTGGCTACTCTAGTACTCCGTGTATCTGGCGTATGCCGCGCGAGCTAAATGCTACGTACACTGATGAAGTCTACCGGAGACGCGACCATGTCCTTCTTGCTGCGTTCCATGCCATCCCTGACACGTCTGACTGCCACCAAGACTGATTTAGGATGTCCCTTAGCGACTATATGCATGTCTCGCAGCGTTAAACGAAACGGTGAGTATCTCTTGTCGCCAGGGTAGTCTGCTGACTTCTTACGACATCAGTGAGGGGAGGTATACTTCTAGAACTGTATCGTCTCGCGCGCGATGCGACAAGATCGAGCTACGTCATCTCCTCGAGACCGCTGGGCGGATGCAAGGAAACTGGTGCGTGATAGAGTTGTGCAGTTGCTCACTCTGCCTGACAGTCGTGTCGTCAGAGTGAACGCTGGGCAAGACCTTCCATACGAGATCAAAAGGCGCATGGAATGAACACCGGGAGTGCGAATGTGGCGCGACTCGAATGCGAATGTGAACGCCAAACAATCCGGGGCTCAACATTGCAGTGCAGTCGGACAGCGACGTCTGTGCATACGCAGGTATGTCATGATCCCGTCCATATGTCCAGATTGCGTTGTATACGCGCATTCTCCTCGGCTCACCCTGCAGACGGAATGTGAGTAGGCGGCACAGGAAGGGATATTGTGGGAAGCGGAAACTGTGATGCCCAGGTTATGGAGTCGACGTGTGCGTGGAATGGGGGTCGAGCAGTGTGCGGATGGTGTGGAGGAGGAGCGTCGATCGATCGAGCTACGTGCTGGTAGCGTGGGAAACAAGACGTGGGCGTGCAATTCGGCCTTGCGCGACTTTGAGTGGGCCGCCGTCTGACCGTCTGAATCGTTGCCAAACAGCGGCCTCTGCTTCTGCGCTGCCCGGCATCGAATCTCAAGCCCTGCCGAGTTTGACTCAGGACACAACACGAGGGCGCGCAGGAGCACCGCCTCGCTTGACTCCGGGTGCCAGTCCGCCAGCACGACCCAGTCTCCTTCACCGTCAGCCATCCTTCACTGCTAGTGCACGACTCGCAATGACAAGACGCACACCGCTACCTTGGCACCTCCCCTCCGCCACAGCAGCCTCCACCGCCCACCACTGCATCGTCACCGGTACCACCGTGCTCTCCTCGTACGCTCTCCGGCAAGCTTCGAACACCATCTAGCAGTCTTCCACTGCTTGGGCATGGACTCCTGTACGCCTCCAGACCGTACTCGATCAGCAATACGCACTCCTTCAGCCTGAGTGTGCTCGCAACACCCGGCGCAGCGGCCAGTGGCGACCTTGAGGAGTACGGAGGCCGCGGCGAGGAGCAGGGCGGAGCAGGGTATGCATGCTGACAGTCGCGCAGGGCTACGGCGTACTGCTTCTGCGCGATGTGTGTGTCGCCGCGACACCAAATGAAGGTAGCGGCCTTTCGCTCCTTCGCTGCGCATCTTTCTGTCTAAGCAATGTCTCATGGAAGGGACAGCCGTGGGACGTACCAATGCACTCGTCGAACATTGGCAATGCCCGAGCTGCCTGGCCTGCGCGCATCCACAAACCCATCGCGACTTGGTCGGTCCTCGGAATCCTCAACGTCAACGTCCACTAGCGTCTGCTTCTCCTGCGCACGTCCCAGTGTCAGGCTCCTGATGGGTGCTCCCACTGGCTGGCAGTATGCTCTCCTTTCTCCTTTTGCGCGCGCCCCGACTTCAATTCGAAGGTACTCGTGCTCCCACCGCCCCTCCTAGTCAGCTTGCGGATGGAGAACGTACACGAGGCTTGTGCCACTGGCTCTCCGCTTCAGTACGGCTGCTTTCCCGTGTATTCTCTGGAGACATCGGCTGTGGGGACCAGTGAACGACAGTTTGGCTCGCAAGTGTCCTCCCTTCAACAGGCTGCAGCACATACCGCCACAGTCATTGCCGTGGCTCTCAGCATGCGTCGTTTGGGAGGAGGCGGAGGAGGAAGAAGGTCAATTCTGCCAGTGATTCCGCGTGACGACGACGATGGCTTGCGGTGATAGAAATTGGCGCGGCGAAGGTGACTAGCTTGTTAATCCCGACCTTGGCACCCCGACTACTGGAGATGATACAGTACCCAAATTGGTGAAGGCGTGAGGAATGCACGAGCATAGCAGCGCAACTTGTGCGCGCTGACGCGACGCGTCGACGTCGTGCACGCTTCTAGACCGATGCGGCACATCCCATCGATTCCTTGTTCCGATCGCGTCGCCCTTGCTCTACCGCTTTTCGTCCTCAACGCGTTCTTTTACTCTACTACCTCCACCAACTTGCTCCCCGTGTCTCCGCACACGCTCTGTGCATGCCCTCTGTACTCGTACGTCTGCCTATCCGCCCACCGCCTGTCCGCAACGGCTCCTCACGACTACGCCCACAGCCCGCATCTTGCTGCACGCACAACGTAAAGCATGAAGACAACGCACGCCGCGCGCGCTATGCATTGCCAGTAGCGCAAACCGCTCTCAAGTTGCATGTCCCCAGCCGTGATAAATACTGGTATGTCGCTATGGCTCTACATTGACCACCACTGGCATTGCGTCCTACATAGCAGCCGCATCTCCACACTGATCCTTCCACTCCTGGGCGTACACGCCACGCCACCTTCCGTACTGATGCATACGCACTCGATTATACAATTCATGTTGACTACGACCTCGCGGTCAAGGCGCTCGATCACCATGCCGCGTATTACTCCTTCCGTTTCCTGCCGACGAGAGCACCATGGACACGCACGCTACACACGCGTGCACAGTCCCCCAGGAGCACCGTGCAACGACCCCGCTCATTGGTGCGTCGCATCATCCACAGCATCGTTCGAACAGTCGCACTTATGCAGTCTACGTAGTCGCGGACCGTACGCACATCGCCTCCTGCGCAAATGCGGCTAGAACACGGGATGTCGCCTGCATCTCACCACACACCTAACGAACGCGCTGCCGCCAGCGCGTGTCGTCACAAGGGTCACCAGCGTTACAAGCCGCCGTATCTACCTCTCGTCCAGGCCCGCGGGGCGTGATATTTCGTCCGAGCAAGCAGGGCGCGCTGACTAGACCGCGCCACGCACATTAGCGAACTACGTGCGCACGCACCGTTCGCGCGTCTGGGGTTTCCGCTTGCGCAGTGAAGAACAGCTGTCCGAAGCTTAACGTCATCACGTCGCCGCGTGGATAGCACTTGTACTCACGGCCTCCGCTTCGTTCTCGTAGAGTGCTGATGTTCGAGCTCACCACGACCTACGCAAGCGCGAGCCGATCCACCCTCCTCTCCGCCTCGGCGCTGCATGTCCTGCATTAGCACTCATTCAACACAGTCTGAGAGACGCCAGTACTCACCCTCCTCAGCTATCACGATAGACATCGGCGGCGTACGTGTCGACGGCAGCAAGTGGCCAGGCGACATTGGGACACGAGGGGAAGAAAGACCAAGAGGTCGAGGATGATAAAACCTGACATCGAACCTCACAGGCTCACACGCCATTCTCTCTTTGCCTACTCGGCTGCATTATGCTCTGCCCTTGCTCGCGGCAACAGAATCGGCACTCACACGACTACGTCGCGGTCGGCCGGCGCCGTGGGACTGGGACGGAAGGTTGCCACGGAGGCGGAGGAGGGAATAGGTATGTATCTACTCTGTGACGAGTGACGGGTGCCGGCGCAAGTTAACGCAGCTAGAGTTCGAAGTCGGCTTCGAGAGCGGCAGACGGGAGCGCGTCCTACCACAACTACACACATGATATTGAGACGATGTTCGTGAGCTAGGCTATGTCGTTGTCGGTGAGGCTCATGCCCAGATACTACTTGATGGTTTCGCTGATCACGCAGTCTTAATCTGCTCTACACGCTGTTCTACACACTGAAACCGAATTCTCCATCGCGATTGGGTGCACCGTTCCATCCGTTTCTACTCGTCCTGCCGTGTCCTAGCGACTCCTTTTGAGCGGGGCCCAAGTCCATCACTCGCACCCACGTTCTTCCCCCGGTGATACCGCACACCTGTGCACACTCATCTATTCTACTCCGTGTGTCTGTGAATGCTTGTATGAAAGGCGCACTCACCGAATATTGGAAGTGGAAACGCAGTGCAGCACGAATGTGCATGCGCATTCCGTAGAACTCGGGACTCAGCACCGGAGCACAGCCTGACGCCGACGTCTGTGCAAGCCTAGGTATCTCATGACCCTCCTCACACCTCTGGATTGCGTTGCATGGACACGTTACTGATTACAACTCCCGGTGCGCGCAGCCGGAGAAGATGAGCGGCTTGTCACGCAGAGACGTTTGGCGCTGCGAGCAAGCACGACGGACAACAGAAGCTCAAGAACAACGCGTGAAGCGAAGTGAGTCGATGCGCACTGGCGGTGCGTGTATCTGCGGAGGATTATAGTCCTAATTTCTTTGACAGCAATCCAATTTCAGCGGCGCTGGTCGCAGGCTGCGGGGAGAGACACATCCACGGGGCTGTGCTTCGTCATGCGCGACTTGTTGGCGTGTGCGCGCCATGTCAGTCGACATGCAAAACCGGTCCTTCTCTAGTCTGACCGCGTACCACAGGTGGCCTTCACGCCGCGCGCGGCGACACAATATTTCAGTATATTTTCGCGGTGGATCCCCGCGAAGCGAAACAATGCTCGCTGATGCACAGCGTCGGCCCGCTTATGAACCTTCAGGCGGACTTTCTCAAAGCCAAACCTGCGCAATTTCGTCCGAATTCCGCCACTCCCTCTCACTATAACCATCGCTGCACGGCCCACTGCGAGGCAAGTGCGTCGCAAATAATGATATTCAGGTGCATACACTGAGTTTCCTTTCCCATACTCAGCGCCCGGCGACTAAGCAACGGCATTCCCTGCCGTACGACGTGACCGGCTGTCGCCAAGAATGAGGAATGAGGGCCACGGACAATGGAGGTTCCTTGACATCACAGGTGAGTCGTTTCGAGCTTCATAGCGCATGCATGAGTTTGTGCTCATTGGCTTGTTGAAGCGATGGATCTCTCATGGATACCGTGACGACTGTGCGATCTAATTAAGAATGTGCACGTAGACAGGTGCAACGTTTGGAACGGTGGGCGCGATACCGTGATTTCTGGCACATCGGACGGCAGGTTGGGTCAGAGAAGCTGTGGTCAGCGTATGCACAGGTGACTCGAAGTGAGAGGCAACGGGTATGTGACCCACTCACTCTGGGGCCGTGCGAAAACAGCTCTGAACTACCCTGCTAATGAAGTTTACCATTCATAGGTGCTAGGCGGCTTTCCGCTGAGGCAAGTATTCGGTTTGATCTGATCTTACATGTGCAATGACCACATGTTTGCGCGCAGCTCGAAGCGAAGAAGAGTGACCGCTATGCTTCATGACCGAGAAGGTGGGGTATGGAAACCGCGTACCTGGAGCTTGCCCTTCGGCCTCCTTACCGGGGGCATTGTCCGTGACGTTTCGCGTGGGGCGAGGAACGCTGGAGGACCCCGGTTACAGGATTCAAGTGCAGGTATGCGATTGGGAACGACAGGTTTATGCGCTACTCACTCGATTTCTGCCTCGGGTTTGCCAGTGCCACAAATACTTTCTCCTTCCGTAGTCCACTACAAGTACACAAACTCGAACACGTAACTTCGAACACGTAACAAGCTTGCCAATCAGATACCATACGAGAGGAAGAGACTCGTCCGTGTTATTCCCCAAGAATTCTGATCTGCTGGGCCGGGTTCGCTAGCGCCAGAAGCATACTAAGTACATAACTCCCAACTCCATAACCATGCGTAGGAATTGAAACAATCAGATATCAATCGTGTCTGAGGGAAGAAGTGCGTCCGTGATATCCTCCAAGAAATATGACCGAGCTGGACCAACGAGCCTGCGTGTGTTGGCTCATACAAGGTATGTCCGCGCGCAAGAGCCTTGAGCCCTCTAGTGCGGATGTCAAAGTCAGCTTGTGGGTAAAGCACAAAAGGCAACGCAACCTCGTACCTCTTGGCGCATGCGCATTATCCCTCACTGCTCTCCACCAGATCTGACACGGCGCCCTCCAGGCCGTCCTCATCCTCCTCGTCCGAGGCGAGTACACTCTCGTTTTCTGAGGAGTGCGCTTCAGCACCGGCACTGGAGTCTCCCTCCTCGGCGATGCGGGCTTTCTCGGCCTTCCGCCGCCGAAGCTCCTCGTCGGTGAGTTCATCGCAGCCTTCCGAGTAAACGAACACGAGCCCGCGCTTGTCCCAGGGCTCGAGGATCAAGCAAAGCCGGCGCTCCATCTCCTCCGCTGTGAGCACAGTATCACAAGTCAGACGAGTATCACAGTTGTAGTTGGCAGTGGCGAGGTCTATAGTGACGTCCTGGAGTGAGTCGAATAATGGCTGTTTCATAATGTCATGAATTGAGCTGAGGTCGATCGTCCAAAACTCGCTATCAAGATGTGTCGAAGTGGAGGGACTGCCCGCTGGTGCCACCATCCATATGCGGACCTGAAGGGTATGCATTACGGGGCTAGAGCAGTGAGAAAGTATATCGTGGAGCCCGGTTATGAGTCCTTGCCACGAATCTATCGGGTTGGCCGCCGGGAGATGCAGTTCCAGGGTTGACAAACGGGTGCAGTAGGCGAGGAAGCTCAGATGGTGCCCTAGCATGGGTGCCACATCATCAGTGAGAGCTTGTGAGATCAGCTGTCGGGTGTACGTACGATCATGCGGCTGCAACCAGTAGTCGAACCAGTATTCGAGAGTGTCAAGTGATGGTCCCAATTTCCGCACTATTGATTCAGCGCACCGGTGTTGCTCCGGCAACTGATTGCCATTGGGACACAGACACAGACTGCTGCATCCAAGGCATATTTCTGTGGATGTGACCCACTGTGCCAGTTGGGAGACAAGGATATCATCCAGGAGACTTAAGGTTACTTGGCTGAGATGGGGAGCATTCACGGGCGGAAATCCTGAGGGAGGAGTGGGAGCTTTTGAGACAAGGCTGCCATCGGAGAGATGGAGCTCGCGCAAGGTTTTCAGTCCACAAATGATGCTGCGCAAGTCGAAAAACGAGTGAATCTCAAAGTGTTGCAATTTCAAGTGAACCAATGCAGAGAATTGCGAAAAGGAGCATATAAAGGAAGGGTGATATGGGCCTCGGATAGAACCTTCGAATTTGAGGCACGTAAGAGAGCACATGGATCGCCCAAGCACAATAGGGACAGCTGCAAAGTACTCCCGTGGTCCGAGCGGAGGAGGAGGAGGAGGAGGAGGAGGAGGAGGAGTAGTAGTACCGCCATGTTTTCCTCTCCTTACAACAAGGGTATTTGTTCCAGTCAGGTATTCCCTTGAGCTTCCATGTCGTAAGCAAGACTGCGCGACAGCATCATACGCGGCGCGACTCTCGATAACGACACGAGAGTACAGAAGACGTTGACTGTAATGGTGCCAAGCACTGCACACGAGAGCACAGTTGTAGAGGTCGCGCGTCTCCCATCGGAGGAAGTCAAGAATGTGTTGGCGAGTCTCGAGTGGGATGCGGTCGGTGATGGATCGCGGGAGAGGTCGCACAATCGTCCTCCGCTCGCTTCGATTTTCGTCCTCTGGATGATAGCCCCAGTAGCGATTGTTCCAGTCAATACCGTCTGAATCGACCGCGAGCACAGCATCAGATGGAAGAAGGCGGCGCATTGTGACCGAGAAGTCATATGCGATACAGTGAGGACATCCTGTATAGGGCTCGGGTGTGGCGGGTGGCATGGAGGGGTATTCGTGCGTATTCGCCGTCTCCTCCTCGCGATCGCAAGTGAAGGGGGCTACGTATCAGACGACTGATTAGTAATGACATATTATGCGGGAGTTCACCGGTCGCACCCTGCAGACGAACGCGAGTAAGTAGCACTGGAAGAGATACTGTGAGAAGCCGAAACCGTGATGCCCAGGTTATGGTGGCGAGCTAGGCGAGTGTGTGCGTGGAATGGAGGCCGAGGTTCCGAACAATGCTGTGGAGGAGGAGCGAGAGGAGGAGGGCCTATCGATCGATCTACGTTCTGGTAGCGTGGGAACAAAAATGTGCGCGTGCAATTCGACTGTCCGCGAGTGGGCCGCGGTCTTGTCCCTAAGTACATACAAGCGGCCTTTGTTTCTGACTTGTCTTCGATCCTCAACATCTCCTCGGCTTGTTTCATGGCGCT
This sequence comes from Fomitopsis pinicola, assembly GCA_001931775.1. Taxonomy (NCBI): domain Eukaryota; kingdom Fungi; phylum Basidiomycota; class Agaricomycetes; order Polyporales; family Fomitopsidaceae; genus Fomitopsis; species Fomitopsis pinicola. The sequence continues at coordinate 30,518 of MPVS01000187.1, forward strand.
GCGGTCAAGAACAACACCAGGGCGCACATGATCCGCGCCTCGCTCGACTTTAGGTGGTCCGCCAGCACGACCCAGTCTCCTTCACCGTCGGCCATGTCTTGCTGCATAACTCGCAATGACTGTACGCACACTGATACATTCAGGACCTCTGCCTGCCTCGCCTCCGCCGCAGCGGCCTCCACTTCTCAGCGCTGCATCCTTGCCGGTACCACCGCGCTGTCCTCCTCGTACGCTGTCCGGTTCGCTTCGTGGAACGCTGTGCGGCCGTTTTCCACTGCCTGCGCGCCGCTCCCGCATGCATCCACCCCGTCCTAGATCGCCATCACGCAACTCCCCAGCCTCGGTGCGTCCGCGTCGCCCGACGTGACGTAGCGGCCAGTGCCTCGCGGGCGACAGTGAGCGCGGGCATCTGCGAGCCCTTGTGGAGGTGGCAGCGAGTGACCTCGACGAGGACGCAGCGGCACGCAACTTCGACGGAACTTCATGAGTGTGTTCGGCTCACGCAGCCAGGGGAAACGCGCCCGCATCAGCGCCGTCTACTCTTTGAACCCATGCACCCTCTGCACCTTGCCGCAGAGGAGAAGCTGAACGGTTCGTGAAGCACTGTACTTGGGCAGGCGGGTGGGCGCCGCCCCGCCCGCCGCTTCTTCCTGCGGTATGCTTGTTTCCTAGTGATTCTCTGTATGGCCTTGGACGACACATGTTGTAGCAATGTATGCAGACAGCAAAGCCATTCCAGCTATACTGATCCTACGTCTCAGAGCGTGTCAAAGTAAGGGACACGGGTTGCAAGATACGCATCGCAGGGTAAACCTGATCACGAGATCGTGACTAGCCTCCTGTATCCGTGCGTCGTGCCTCCTTGTGCCATCTTTTGTTGGACTTGGTACGCGCGCCCTTCTGGTGCGGCCTTGCAAGCCCCGGGTACTGCGCTACAAACTGAAACTACACTAGTCTGATCCTGCCACACTCGCTGCGTTCCGTCGTGCTTTGAAGTACCACTGGGCTTGCGAAACCTCGGATCGAACCCCGCTTACTGGTCATTATACGCCTACTTCAAGTTGGATGCACTAGGACGTGCGCCCCGTTTATGGCTCGTAAGAATGGGGTCTGCACTCCCTCAAATACTCTGGGATTGACCAGCACCGTGGTACTTGGACAGAGCCTTGCTATATGTATCTACTCAGCGACATCGCGCGTGCCCGTGTTCCTAGCACTCTCAAATACTACTAGAGGGTACGGCAATGGACAGCAGTCTGCGGTCTTGGATAACTTCGCGGCTTAGTGAACTGGTATGCACTTTTCCGCAGCCATGTCAAGCTTAAGTCTATCTGAAAACGACTCGTCTGGCTGACATTTCTCGCTATAGCCATGATGGCATAGGTTTGGCAAGATGATTCAGCTCAATTTCTCGTGGAGTGCCTATTAACTACTAATAGCCCCTACATGACGGTTGACTTTGACGCTGCGTCTGACATCACCCACCAAACTTTCTGCTATCGATCGACCCCTCCTGTTATTCAGTCCAGCTCGTCGAAGAGTGTGGCGCGAGTGACATATCCCTCCTCGTTCTCATCAATGCGAGCAAGCAATCCTTCGTCTTCGCGCTTGAGGAAGTGAGCAAGATCACCCATAACCTCGCCGAAGGTGACCTTGCGCGTGACAAGCTCGTCCGCAAGCGCACGAGCGAAGAGCTCCTCATCGAACGAGCGAGCGAAGAGGTCGTCCTCAGGCTCGTCGAACGCACGCGGCTCGCCTGCTTTGGCCAGCTGAACGCCCGCATTGTGGTGAGCATGGGGCTTGACCGCAAGGCCGACGGTGATGCCGGCAGGATGGGGGGCGTCCGCGCGCAACTTGGGAACCACTCCTATCTGCACCGTAGGCCTGTTCTGCGCTGGCTGCTGACTGACTGGTGAAAACTGAGGGTGGTGTACCCCTGGGTGTTGGCGGTGCGCACTGTGAGCGCCGGCGGCGTTGTGTTCACCGCCGTGCCAGTGGTGGTGGGCACCGACAGTGTGGGGACCGCGTTGAGCACGGTGCTCGCCCGGGCGGCGGTGATTCCCGGGTACGTGTGGGACCCCGTGGTAATTGTGCTTGCCCTTGTGGACACCAAGATGCTTGTGATGCATACCCGGGATGGGACTCGCAACAACCGGAAGGTGCGGCGCAGGAAGACCGGAGGCCGGACCCGGCGTGGATGGGGTGGGCAGTGGCACGGGGCTTACGGGGATCGCCCTAACGAGTCAAGTCAGTCAGGCTAGTAGGGGAACATCGGGCCTGACTTACTGTGTCCGTGCATTACCATATGGCAGAGCAAGTGCCGGTGCAATGGAGGTGATGGCGAGGACAAGAGGGAAGATGGTCGACGTGTGCATTATTACAGCCTTACGTGAACGATATCGATGGGTACTTGGAGGCGTGAAGTCGTTGATCAATAGGCCGTAGAGAGAATGTGAGTTGTAAAGCAAGCAAGGCTAACAGAGTGACACGCCTGTCAAGATACCATCATAGGGCATATAGACGTGATTTTAACTCACCAACCAGCACCTGTACTTGATCAGTGAGCTCTGAAAGTGAATGAAAGAGAGGAGTCGAGCTGATGAACCTCATGGCTTAGCCCTAGGTTATATACTAGTTTTCACGTGCTGCATTCAGAGCCCTCGCCCACGGTAGGACGCTCGCACGGCCCTTTCGGGTTGCATATGCGATTCTACATCTGTGAAGCATGATCGTTACCCTCGACCACCCGAGTACCGCGGCCGTTGTTGTGTCATGTAAACACTGCCATTGGAGACGTGAGCGTAAGCTGAAGATAAAGTAGGTCGAGACGTACATGCCACCAGTGACCAACTGCTTGGTCCAGGTATTCGTATGACACTGATATTCAGCCTTATCCCAGAGTTCACGATGCGGCCTGCAGGCGATGTCTATGTGCGGTCTCAACTTGAATGGAGTGTCGCGGGGTCTCGTTTTTGGCGGCCTGTTCACTTCCTGGCCCAGGTCGGGGCCCGGAGTCTCCGAGTCAGTGCTCTGACCCGAGTAGGCCACTTCAATGATGGCTATGCGGTCACAGGTAGCTCAGATGAAACGTTCTCCACTCCCTGATGAGTCATAGAATCCGAGAATACACTATTGCCAATGTGTCCTTTGATATTACTTGACAACGTCCGGCTGTCATGATCCGTAGTCCCCAGGCTTCATCCAAACAAGAAAAAGAAAGGCTTGATGAGCTTTTCTTTCGAACGTTCAGAGAAATTGGTAAGGCTCACCGGCAGGACTAGTGAGAGCAGCCGAGTCGTCCAACCATATAAGGCATATTTCTTCACTTGATAGGAGTACTGAGATCATGATGGTGCGCATAATAGAGAGAGGCGACGGTGCTGGCAGGGGTGATCTGGCCGTTGGACGCATCGAGACAGTCGAATGTAATTATGTTGCCGAAATAGACGCGGATGGTCAAGTTCCAACGTTCGTCGTGGGCGCCTTTCGAACTGACATCAAGGGTCTTTCCCAGCGGCGTTCGCTGGGACGACGTTATGGTCAGGCAGTGGCGACAACCATACAATTATACTACGCACCGGCGGCCTCACATACGCTCATCAAACTCGATATTGGTTGGATACAATGCTTCTGTATACATTGCCAACCGAGTCTCGATGTGAATTGCAGCGGTGGTCGTGTGGTTTTTCGCGTGACCTTCGATAGCAAATGGACAAACTTTTCCAGGAGATATTTTGGACTGACCTGCTTTGACTCCATACGCGCTTTGTTATAAGATAGGCCTCAACCCAGGGTTTGGCTTGGATATGGCCATCCACAGATATCCGCGGATACCATCCGTTTCCCACACATCCATTCCCATGAAGAACCATCCGTTTCGTCACGAAGTATTCGCACGGATGGCTGAAGTCACGCAATGTCACGTCCCGGTAACATGTCAGTCACGGACACTCGCTCTATCTAACACTTCCTCGCTGACACCGCCGATGTGGCCCGGAGCTGTTATTCGGTGAGCACTTGTCGTCGCGTGAATGAACGTAGAACATCTCACCCCTGCAGTCGTGCAGGTCGCATTGCCGAATCAGCGTGAACGCGCTGTCCGTCAATGTGCCCATTCGCTCGCAGTAGAGCGCATCACTGGCACCGTGGCGGGTTGGTGTGGTACCAAATGTTCGCATGCTGGGGGCTTTGGTGTGCAATATCGGTACGTCCCACTCGCAGAACATGCCTGGATGATGGATACCGGGTGACTGCAGGACCATTTTGAGCCAACTTGAAGGTATGTATAGTGCTTGTATGTTGTGGTGCCATCTCTCGTGCTGACCTGATGCTCGTCGAAGATTGATTTAGGCATGGTTTTGAGGAGAGAACGGGGGCCTATTGGTTCTCTGTGCTCACACGACCAGTGGAAACTTAACTAACTAGATCTGTGAGGTTTGCGTGGATCACGACCACTGTAAGTTATCAAGTGGGTGCAACGAGTGAGTACGTGCCCGGGTCATCACTGATCAGTTGATGTATGACCATGCTGCATAATCTGTAGTGTCATGCTGGATGGACGAGATAG
>MPVS01000187.1:35223-99422 GCA_001931775.1 Fomitopsis pinicola
GCCTCAACCATACCTTGTATCATCACGTGCGCTAGTACCCGCACGTGAGGATCGCCTGCCAAATCGGGACTCGGGCCTACGACCAACATCGGAATGGTGTTCGAACACAATGTTCTACTCTCTCTAGTGAATCTCTGCTCTTGAAATGGTTTACGGATATACTCGCCAAGGTTTGCGAGGCACTGCCGAGTGTTGCGCTTTCTTTGAGGCATTTTTCGTCGTTTTCTTCAGGCAACGGCGCTTGTGCGCTCGTCTCCGACAAACAGGGCGCTCAGTTAGAACTGCACCTCTCGTCATATCATCTCAAGGGAACTGTACAATGTATACTAAGAAAATAAAAAATTTGCTTCCAGGGATCTGTAGCCATTGTTCAAATCTACACATCCCTGGAAGCAAAATGACTTTAAATTTGTTTATGTACGAAGAGTTCGACATATCGTGCTCAATACCGCCCAAAGTCGGTTCAGCGCCGAAGAGTTCACGCACGTGATGATACAAGGTATGGTTGAGGCCTATCTTACATGGTCGCGGGGGCGGCTGCGTGATGCGTTCGTAAAGGTTGGATCCCTGCGCTAAGCCCACAAGTTCAGGCGCCCGTGTTGCATACGCGCTGTGGCCAACGCTTGAGCAGTCTACCAGCAGTCGTGCGTAAGGAACATACTGATAGCTGTCTCGTGAAGCACAGATAGGCGAGTAGGACATCCTTGATAGGTTATATGCGCAGTGCGACCAACGGTGGTGGAGTGTGTCTGACACCTACCTGCAACCCCATCATCTTCCGTGTTCAACCACGGCGTAAATTCGTACGGGGCCGTCATGGACTCTAAAAGTATAAACAGGGGTCTCGCATGCGCAATAGTTCCGTCCGACTTCCATTCACTCACCGGTACCGTCCGGACTTCGCATGACGAGCACCTCGGAGGAGTGATATTTTCAGTCGCATCCGCAGCGCAGCCTACTGCTCGCTTTCAGGCGCTTCCGCCTGACTGCATGACCAGTCCTGGCGCATGACCAGTCCTGGCGTTCAATTCGCGGGGCTCTCTTGCATCCAGCAGTATAAATACCGCAGTGTGTGTAGCACCCTCCACCAGCGTCGTCCAACAAACCTCGCATCGGTACTCTCAGGTACGCTCTGTCTCTTTGTTCAGTACTCGTAATGAAGTCGACTCATTCTTGAACACTCACAAGCTGCCTCCCACAGTTGACACCTCTACACCAACCTCAATATGCGTTCTACAATCATCACCGCTGCTCTCGCCCTCGCCTACGGCATCACTGCCACGACTGCCATGGCCGCCCCGGCGCCCGCGAGCGTGGACGGCCCTCTGCACGAGCAGTACTGCGCCAAAGTGGGCGACTGGTGCTCGGTCAACGGCACCGAGGGGCCCAGCTGCTGCGACAGGTTGTTCTGCTTCTCAGAGTCAGGCAGCTCCTCTAGTGTGCGTAACGTGCCTTTCTATTTCTGGTTACCATGACAGAGACTTACCGCAACATCGTCTTCTCCTCGCAGTACTGCATCAAGCTCCCGAAGGTGTGAAGCGAATTTTAACGATGGCCCAACTTGTGGTCTGAGAATGGTGGTAGTAAGATGACGCATGCGGGCATCATGGCGCCTTGACGTATGCTGAAGGCGGGGTGGTAGTAGACAATAACTGCTCAGATATGATAGTGAAATATAGCGAGAGTGGCTCGGATGGAATGAACATACCGATGAATGATGCTCCGAGTCCGTGCTACGCAACGCTAGACGGCCCAGATTTGAAGGTGAGCCGAAAGGTTCTGTGCGGGAGGTGCGCACTTGATGCAAACTTCAAGTTCTAAGGGTAATGTAGCAAATCATTGCCTTCGTTGATGGCGGCGGCATCCACGCTGACACATGGTGTCATTTCAGAGTAGGCTTTACCTAGGGGAAGCTGTGCACGACGGCGGGTTAGCCTCAACCCCCGAGACGAAAGACCCGAGCTGGGCCTGGGCACTAACGCATTACCGCCGTACCGGTTCGCAATTAGAGGCCAGGCAGTACGAGCCCAGCGAGTGACACGGCGGCCATAGCAGAGAATACTCGCAGGCGAGCACGACATGGTTCATGATGTATTGACCTGTCCAAGGTGCACTTCCGAGGGCGTGGTAATGAGAGGGAGGTCGTCGCGGTGGCAGCAAGATAGTCAGCTGAATGCTGTCTTGTTTGTATTTTCGAGCAGATCCAAAGTTCGAATGAGCTCTACTTTCTACGTTCGTTCGAAAGTCAGTCGATCTGCTGAAACGGTACTTTCCGGTAGCTGTCAGGTCGTCCTTGACACCAGCCAGTGAACTCCGAGTCGTGGGCTTCATAAAATCCAAGGGGAGAGCGAATTTTGTCAAGACAGACAACTGAGTGCAGAACTGTGGGCAGACGTGCTGGGCCCTGGCCAGTGGTCATGGTAGTTGATGAAAATGATGAAATCTCAAGACATGTCGGACGCTTTGTTATAGAAGACCACGTGAGAGCGTCACACCGCGTAGCCGTCACGTTTCGGTCCTTTCGGGTCACTGTCAGAGTCATCATCCTATTTGTTGTACCTCTTTTTTGACACATGGGGTTCTGCTTTTTCAGGCCCATAGTCTCTTGGACATAATGACGGATATGAAAGGTAGGTGACCTGCTAGAGAATACTGTCGAGCGGGAGCTGAATGGGTCACGGTCTGCAGGATTGGCGAAGTACCTGGAGCAACCTTCGCACATGCCTGTCCAGGGACAGTCGACACGCCGCTGTTTTCCAGGGCTGCAAGCAAATACTGCAGCTACTGAACAGTCCGGCTCCACTCCCCGAATCCCTATCAATAACCGGCCAGCTACGCCTTCCGGAGAGCAAGGGGTTCCAATCGGCGCTTCACCGCATACTCTCGGACAGTGGGTGCTACGTTCTATACCGTCTCATGCTGAAGAACTGTTGCTTAGACTGGGACGGCCTCTCGCTAGGTCCGACATACCTGAAGGTTGATAGCAGGATGGAAGATCACGAGGAGTACTCCGCGCCCTTCCTTGGTGTTCTCTCACAGACGTGTCATCTTGAGGAACTCGAACTGTGCCGTCCTTGTACGCTACCACGACGAATCATCCATGCCCTACTGGCCGGTCCGTTTCCCTCATCTACGTCACCTTCGCGCTCGGGATGAAATTGTATATAATGCAGCGGGCATACTACTCCTTATCACTCCATCCTCTCATATCTCTCTGAGCGTCACGGAAGTAGACAACGGCTCCACTGAGGAGATTTCGAGCCGGTGATAAGGATCTTTAGTGACCTTGCCTAATCTTCCGGTCCTGATAACTGTGCTCGGCCTGCGACGTTTGCAAGTCACGGTCTACGGTGGATCGGAGCCAGACAGATGGCCCGGGGAAGCGGAGTTCAGTATGCCATCAGTGCGAGGGAGGTACGACTCGGAGGCCCCGGCAAATGGATCGTACAGTAGTATGAAGACGCAACTATGCTACAGTAAGTACTATTTGAACGAACAAGTAGGAGAGGCAAATGATGTAGCCTACTGTGTCACTACGGTACCGCGTGCCGCGTGAGTGGCACCGGCGCTCATCGATCATCACTGTAGCCGGCATAACAACCCAACGTTGTTCACGTTCACCTCAGAATACCACCCACCGTGACCCGACGAACTGACACATTGGTATGTCCTCTTGTGCACATTGTTAACATGTAACTTATGAGCAGTGATACCTCACAAGCCAATAATGACCAGTCGTGAAGCACTAGAACGACAGAAAGCGCACCACTACGAATGCATACGTGTCATCAATACGCAGCTTAATGCGCTGGTACCCGTCTCACGAATCCCTCCTGAAGTACTCTCCGAGATATTTCTGCACACCGCCGAACGTGTTGTGGCTCTTGGGAGCTCTCCGCCGCGAGTGCGCGACTGGATCCGCGTCACGCACGTCTGCAGGCACTGGCGCGAAACCGCGCTGCAATATTAGCTTCATTGATGGCGGCGGCATCCTCGCTGATGCATGGTGTCATTTCAGAGTAAGCTTCATCTAGGGGAAACTGTGCACGACGGCGGGTTAGCCTCAACCCCCGAGACGAAAAACAGTAGTATCCGAGCTGCGCCTAGTGACTAGGCACTAACGCATTACCGCCGTCCCAGTTCCCAATTCATGACCAGGAGATACGAGCCCAATGAGTGACACTGCAGCCATCGCAGAGAATACTCGCAGGCGAGCACGACACGGTTCATGATATATTGACCTGTCTAAGGTGCACTTCGAAGGGCATGGTAATGACGGGGAGGTCGTCGCGGTGGCAGCAAGATAGTCAGCTGAATGCGGTCTTGTGTACATTTTCGAGTAAATGCAGAGTTCGAATGAGCTTTACTTGTGGCCTGGAAGTGATATCTACGTTCGAAACTCAGTCTAGACCTGTTGAAACGGTACTTTCCGGTAGTTGTCAGGTCGTCCTTGACACCAGCCAGTGAACTCCGGGTCGTGGGCTTCATAAAATCCAAGGGGGGAGCGAGTTTTGTGAAAGACAGATAACTGTGTGCAGAACTGTGGGCAGATGTGCTGGCCAGTGGTCAAGGTGGTTGATGAATTTTCAAGACATGTCGGAAGCTTTGATACTTGAACGTTATGGAAGACCACGTGAGAGCGTCACACTTAGCTGCCCGTCACGGTGGTGTCGCTCCGAGCCTCCGACTCACTGAGATGGCCCGGGGAAGAGGAGCTCAAAATGCCATCAGTGCCAGGGAAGTACGACTCGGAGGTGGCAAATGGGTCGTACACTGGCAGTAGTATGCTACAGTAAGTATTATGTGAACGAACAAGTAGGAGAGGTAAAATGATGTAGCCTACTGTGTCACTATGTACAGCGTGCCGCGTGAGCGGCGGGTGGCACTGGCGCTCATCGATCATCGATCATCACAGTAAACCTCCTCCAACGTTGTTCGCGTTCACCTCGGTCCTCGGGCTACCACCCACCTGACGAACTGACACATTGGTATGTCCCTTTGTGCACATAGGAATCATCTAACTTATCAGCAGTAATAAACAAGCCGATAATGACCAGTCGTGAAGCACTAGAACGACAGAAAGCGCACCACTACGAATGCATACGTGTCATCAATACGCAGCTTTATGCGCTGGTGCCCGTCTCACGAATCCCTCCTGAAGTACTCTCCGAGATCTTTCTGCACACCGCCGAACGTGTTGCGGCTCTTGGGAGCTCTCCGCCGCGAGTGCGCGACTGGATCCGCGTCACGCACGTCTGCAGGCACTGGCGCGAAACCGCGCTGCAATGCACCGCACTCTGGAGTCGTGTGGATGTCCCAGCCCTCCCCGAGCGGTTATCCGAGTTCCTATCGCGGTCGAAGGATGCCCCCCTATCCATGGTGTTGTCGTTTCGCCCGCTGCGACAGCCCGGCACAAGGCAGTTCGTGTCATCGGAAGATGCAGTTCTACTGGCGCTATCTGCTCTACATCGCGTGCAGACACTGGTCGTGGACGCGTCCGGAGACCCGACGAAAGTGGTCCTGCAGCGTTTGGGTGGCCGTGCGCCGCTACTCGAGTCACTGACGATCACCGGCGTATCGAAATACTCGGAGCTCGACAAGTTCCGCGGATCCGTCTCGCGTATGCTCTCGCACCCTGAGAGCCGCCGCCTGCGCACTCTCAAGACGCACGTCTGCTGCCTGACCTGGAGGAAGATTTCTTGTGACGGTCTGACACGTCTGGAAGTCTACGGCAAAGGGGACTCGGGCGAAAGCATACCGTCCTTCTTCAAGGCACTTGCCCATATGTCGCACCTGGAAGAGCTGGTTCTGACAGAGGTTTTCGTTTACCGCTTCCGATCCCCAAGGGAGAGATCCACGGAGACCATACCTACCTTACCGGACCCGATCACCTTACCTCGCCTGCGACGCCTGCGCACGCATGGCGAGAGCACGCGTAGTGCAGCGACCCTCCTCAACAACCTGCACACGCCGTCTCTCTCTCACCTCTGCGTAGACGTGGCGCAGGGCAGGCTCGAAGAAGAACATGTCCGTCTCTTTGCTGCAATGGCACAGAAGGCTGCCACCCTGGGTCAGTTCATGACCATGGCCTTCTCGCTTTACACGCTCCGCGAAACATCTATCAGCGCGTATCGTGACGTTTGCCAACGTACCACAAACCCAAAGGAGGACTCAACACGAGAGTGGCTTAAGCAGCACGCTCCCACCCTCGAGTACCATGGGCGAGAGGAAGTCGATGACATTCCCCTCGCTGGATTCTGTAGACTGCTCCCAGTCGGGCATGCCCAAGCACTCTTGCTCGGTTATAGTTTTCCTGCGCAGGACGAATGGCTCGACGTCGCACAGTGCATGGAGGCGGTGACCGAGCTCCGCCTGCACAGCACAGCGAACAATGTACTCAGCCCGGGCAAACCACTCAGCCTGAAACAGAAGGACGCTGGTGACGGGCGTACACCGTTCGTGCTTCCGAACCTCCGCGCCTTCACCATGGACTCGGTTCACTTCTGGGGAGACTTCCCCAGAAGGCGAGACAGGCAACAAGAGCGTGAGAAGGGGATTGTCGCTGAGCTGCAGGCTTGTCTTGCGCAGCGTGCCCAAGAGGGCGCAGAGATCGGTACACTGCGGATCCTGGGTGCACGGAAGCTCTGGGAAGAGGACCTCGAGAGATTACGTGCAGTTGTGCCGTGCTTGGAATCGGATGGCAAGCTGGAGAGTTCAAGTCGGGACTCCAGCACACATACGTTTGACGGACGAGAGGTTATCTTTATTGATGACTATGTGGAAGCCGGCTGGTCGGATGAGGAGGATGAAGAGGAGGAATATGAGGGCTCTGATGTTGAGTACGGCGCCGACGGATACTTCTACTAGTCTTGCTAGGGAGAGGGAATGGGAAGGATGTAGGGCAGGATGGATAATCACACGCGCGTTTACCATGGAGAACACTTGTTGCGTACTGGCAGCAGTCCGAGCTCGGTCCGACGTGAGGGAGATATTCTGAGTGGGCAGTTCTTCTCCTCGTCGGTAGCGTCCCGGCGGGATTGCCCGCCGTGATGGATTCATGTTCGGAACGCTCCAGGTGATGTATGTTGTACAATGTCATGAATATTTGCTACAGCTCAACTCTGGGGAGAATACATTGGTCCATAATGCAGTGAGTCAGCATGCATCATACCCGACTCGGGGTCAACGTGTGCTTCAAACGACTTTGCTCTCGTACGTAGAGCTTCGAAGACATCGGCCAGACATGTCACGAACGTAAGGTAGTACCAGGAGCGCGCGATGTTAACCGCTGACAGTCCTTGCACATCCTCAGTCACGATAACATGTTCGGAATAAGGGCGACCACCGAGCCGTGACTGACGAGGTCAAGCCTTGTCGAACGTGCGAAGGGAACCAGGACGAAAAGGCAGATTACTTGTGTATGATGCTTAAATAGTGTGTGGCCTGGAAATGTTGATGTGAGTCGTATGTCCCGAATTCGAATGAGACAACGAACGTACCATGATGTGAATGGAGTGTATGCTGTCTGTAGTGTGCCTCGTGATAGTTCAGGATTGTCGACATCTTGCAAGTGTATGCGTGTATCCCAGTATTCGTCGAGATATGTCTCCGTGATGCAAGATGGTCCTCAGAAACGGAAGACGGGCTTCGCAGGGGACTTGTTCTCCGCCTGCTTCTGCCGCAGAGGCGTCCTGAGGAGCTGTCTGCCCGTTGCCGTGGAGGCAGTGTCGAAATTCCCGGTAACACCGCGTGGCGAGGGAGGGGCGTTCTCGTCCGCCCTCGCAGCACGACGGCTGGGAGTTGCCCTCGGCGTGGTCCCACGCGCCGCAGCCTTTCTCGGGGTGCTAGGAGCGGAAGGCGAACTCCGGGGCACCGCGACTTTCGCGCCACTAACAGTGTGCGTGACCTCGACCTCCTTCCTCAACGTAACCCGAGGCACGGGCGGCTTGCGCTCAGGGGTGGGGAGCTTGTGTGCATCGCGGTTCGGGCAAGGCGTTGTTGGCCGGGAGCTCCGAGGAGTGGTCATCCGCGACTTGGTCGACGCTCTGCTTGGAGTACGGGAATTGAGGCTCTTGGACGTGGAGGGCAGAGGACGTGAGGCGGAGGGCGCTCGCAACGCGACGGGCGTCACCGGAGGCCTTGACGACTTCGGGGGAGCGTGAGCCGCAATCTTGCGGCCGGGAGTGCGCGAGGGAGGGCGCGAGGCCATCGCGGAGACCGTGGCCTTCAGCTTGTCAAAGGTCGCTCTGAGAGGAGACACTGACCCGCCTGATGTAGCATCGACGATGTTCGCCGGCACAGGCAGACGAGAGGGAGAGGCCGGTGGCGAGACCTTGCCCTTCTGCGGCGTACCGGGCACGACGAGTCCGCCAGTCTGAGCCACCGCAACGGGCATGTCCTCCGTCTTGACGAGCGGTATTGGCTGGTCCTTCATCTGCCCGATCCGCTTCTCGTACGCCTTGCGCGCGACGTACTGCTGGTAGCGCAGCTTCTTCGCATTGACCGCCTCTTCGTCCTCGTCCTTACGCCCCTCGTCCTTCTCCTTGCCGAGAAGGCCAGTCTCCCTCAGCTTCACAGTCTCCAACTGCGCGTTGTCCGCCTTCCAGCGCTCCCGCTCCTCTACCGTCCTGAGAGCGCGCACGCCCTCGAACAGTAAGGCTTTCTGTGCAGCGGCCCCTGCAAGGTCGCGGTGCGTCCTCTTGAACGGGTCATCCTCGCACACAGGCTCAGACGGAGACTGCTCCGATGCCGGACGAGGGCTGGACACGACGCGAGGGGTAGATGCAGCGCGGGGGACGCGCGCGAGCTGCATAAGCACAGAGACGACGCCGCCCATGTCGCGCTCCCACTCCTCCTCGGCGGCCAGGCTGCGCTGGACGAACGCTTCGTAGGCGACGATACCCTCCCCGCTGTCGCCGCCGTTGTGCGACGCTCGACCCGGATGAGCTGGCGGAGGTCGTCGCATGCGGCGCGCGTCATGCGGGGGGAGCCGCGGTCGTCCAGAGGTATGGTCGGTGCGGCAGATGCACGGTCCGCTTTGGACACCAAGTCCGGCGGGGTGTGGATCTCGGCAGCGATGAAAGAGAGGATGTGTCCGATGGTCGAGCGTAGGAGGGGTGCGCAAGGAACGCCAGGAGTAGGAATAGGAAGCTGCTTGTCGGCAGGCTCGGACGGGGAATGGGCCTCCACACTAGCATCTACGTACACCTTGCGGCTGAAACCAGAGCCCAACAGCGAAGTGTCGGTCTCGATGGACGGGTCGAGCCTCGGGATTTCCAGGAGGGCCTTCGGGTCGGGGGACGTGGCCGATACCTTGACGCTAGTCTCGTGCACGAACGTGTGCGAGACGTCGGGTGACTCGACGGTGACCTTCTGCAAGGGCGTGCGGAACTGCGAGCGCGCCGGCGGGGAGGTCTCGGTCGGGGCAAAGCTGGAGTCGACGAGAGTTCCAGGCGTCGCGCTGTGGGGAGACCGTCAATCAACACAAGCGAATTCAGGGGAACAGCGACGAAATCACTCACGGAAAGAACAGATCAGGTGTCCCCAACGAGCCAATTGACGCGCCGCTGACGGGCGTGACATCGACACGGCGCACAAGGGACGGTAGAACGGGAGTGACGGGGTTCTCGGAGACCACGGACAAGTCGGTCGCGGCGTGAGTCTGGTGAAGGTCCAACGCAAGTTCTGGAGCACGCGCCGCCGCCGGAGTCTCGAAGTTGGCCTGGTCCTGAAGGAGCTTCACCCCGGTTGCTGGCTGGAATAGCGCAGATTCTTCATCGATGCGCTTGCAGTCGGCTAGAGGGGCAGAAACAACTTCAGAGGCAACGTCATTCGGGACAGGGGTGCACGGCGTGGATGCGTCGGGTATCACTAGATCGACGACATGGGATGGGGCGAGAATCGGCGTGTTCGTCTCCTCGACGGCAGCACGAGCGTTGTTGCCTGCCTGACTGTCGATCTTCGCGTCACGGTTCGTGACGTCGGCAAGGGTTACTCGTGCAAGCTTCGTCTCGGTGCAGCCCGTTGTCTGATCACGCGAAGGCTTCTTGGTGACCCGGTCGGGACCACGACGAGCGAGGGCAACCTCATCGCGTGCGCTACCGCCCAGAGCGCGGCGGCGAGGGGCAGAAGTCGGGGCGACGTGAGAACTATCGACAGAAGGGAGATGCTCTTGAGCTGGGGAAGACTCGAACTGGGCCTCGCTAACGAACGACGAGGGGCCCGGCTGGGCGACAAGTTCCGGCGCAGGCTCGAGGCCAATACCGAGGTCAGGGAGCTTGAGCACGCTCGCCTCCGTCAAGACAGGCTGCACGTCCCCGAAGCTAGTGTCCACGATCGAGGGGGCATCCGTGATTACGTCGACGTCGACGTCGACGCGCACGACGTCCCCGGACTCCTCCTTCTCCTTCTCCTCAACGACAGAGAGGCAGGAGCAGGAGGCCTTGGGCTTCCCGCGGCACATGATCTTGTCCACGACCGCCTTGAGCGACTTGCGGAAGCGCCGTTTCTCTTTCTTCAACTGCGCGCTCATCGGCGGGGGCGGGAGGTTCGGGAGGGTGTTGACAGAGGCGCGGCTGGCGCTGCAGACGACGTAGCACATCTTTATATATCGTGATAGATGCTGTGATGCGCAGGTAGTCTGTGTGTAGTGAGAAGGAGCAGAATGTGAGAGCTGAGGTCGAGGTCGAGCATTTGTATGCGCCCACCTATGGCTGTCAGCCGCTGTCAGGACGAGGCTGACCAGGTGCAAGTCAGCCTCCCCGCATCGGCTCGCAGCGACTGTCAGCCAGCATAATGCGCGCACATCGCCGCGCCATCTACAGTTGCGCCGCCTCTGGCCGGTGTTTCCTCCACGGCGACGATGCCCAACATACGGATTGGGATGTGAGGTACACTTCAGCTCTTATAAGTTGATGGGCAACGTGTGTGACTGGGAGGCATTAGCAGACTCTCAAGAAGTAGAGAAATGTGTATCCATACCTGTTTCGATGTCCACGACTGACGATTTTGAATCCGAGTCCGAGCACATGGGAGGAGGAGGACTTTATCTCGCGCGTCGTCGGACGCGGAAAGGAGCCACAATCGCGTGGCGCGCGACGCGCAATGTATATGAGCGGCTACTTAATCATGTACGTTCGGTACCAACGACTTACTCTAATTCGTACCGAGCTCTGGACGGGCCCCTGACTTATGCTAATGGACGCATAGCTATCGACGCTGACATCTTTTGGACCAGTAGTAAGAGTTTATAGTTGCCAAAGTTGGCCGTCACGCTACTGCAGATTCGGAAATGCTTGCCCGAAGCGCACCCCGCACGCGTGAAATTCATTTAATCAAAAAAATCAAGAAAATCAAGAATGGCGAGGGAACTGCTCTACGACGTTGGTAACGCAGCCGTGCCTCCTCGAAATGAAGCGCTCAACTCGCAGACGGCTGGAGGAAGGGTTGAGACCGATGTGGACGTGTTGTCGGATGGATGCGCACCCTGGTGACGGCGACAGCAGGACCTCAGATCAGATTGAAAAAACCGCAGTTGTACTTGCACTGGCTGTTGACGGGTAAAATGACAGCGAGGAGGCGTAAGGATGATCATGGGGATCGTTGCGTTGGATTGCCGGACAGTACATGGGCACGTCGAAGTCGTACCTACCGTAATCTGACCTGCTGGCACGCAAAGGACGGGTAGCCAGAGATTATGCGGATTAATACACATTTCTTCAATACCCCACAGCTAATAGCTCTAGATGATGAGTGGAGAACGTACTTGTTGACATTCAAGTTGGCATGCTGGCATGCTGCCAAAACATTGGGTGCCCCGACGCGATGACTGCCCGCCAACCCGTGTCACCCCGCTCGCTGTGGTCCCACAACTCTCCCCATATCCCACTCGATCCTTCCCCGTATGACAGGAATGGAGAATCTGATGTCAAACATAGGGTCGAGACGTAACTTGAAGCACACCTGATGAGTACTCGTATCCTCCGCTTCAAGTTCCAGTCACTGCCACTGCAGCAAGGTATCCACTTGGACGAGACTGAATGTGAGATTGCTTGACTATTGCCGCTTCTATTACGAGTACGAAAACCCAGCAGTGACTTAGGACAGCAGTTAGAGAGTTGGATACTGCTGAAGGTTGGCTATAGCTTTGCAAAGCGGCATATAGTCCTACGATGCTCAGATCGCACAGGCGCCCGTCGCGGCTGCTACGACCTCGACATTGGGATGGTCATCACAGAGCCAATGAGTCCAATTCTTGATCTCAGAGTGATGGTGAACGACAGATACGACCTGCTATTCACAAACGAGAGACGAGGAACCCTCAGAACTGTGTTCATGCATTTTCTCTATTTTTCTGATTTAAATGAAATTGTTCGTGCGCGGGGGGCGCTTCGGGCAAGCATTTCCGAATCTGCAGTAACGGTTATCCCGAAAGCTAGTCTATAGCTACCACGACGGAAGCCTCAACTACCAGCCTCTGGCCCGAGCTTCCAACTCGACCTTCAGGGTGCTGGCCTTCTGGGTAAGGAGAAGGACGAGGGGCGGAAGGATGGGGACAAAAAAGAGGTGGTCAACGCGAAGAAGCTGCGCTACCAGCCGTACGTCGCGCGCAAGGCGTACGAGAAGCGGACCGGGCAGATGAAGGACGAGCCAGTCCCGCTCGTCGAGACAGACAGGCCCAATGCAGATGCTCAGACTGGCGGATTCATCGTGCCCGGTACGCCGCAGAAGGACCACCGGCCTCTCCCCTCTCGTCTGCCTGTGCCAACAAACGCCGTCGATGCTACATCTGTAACATCAGGCGTGTCGGTATCCCTTCTCAGAGCTACCCTCGACGGTCACTGTCTCTGCGATGGCCTCGCACCCTCCATCGCGTACTCCCGGCCTCAAGATGGCCAACGCCACGCTGCACGAATGATGGTGAGGAACATACACACTGTTGGAGCACCTGGGAGGTTCATATTGTTTACTAGTCCTGCTGTAACGCCAGTACGTAAAGCGCAATCGTCGTTTGTGCAGGGTGCTGTATCCACACGCGGTCCAGGGGCCAACATGGTATGGGCGCGACAGTGTCCGCACTCGGCTCGGCACCGTGCGGACGGTCGCGCCACATGCACCACTACGTATCGTGGTAGTCTCCCGTAGGCGGACCATAAACACAATATTTCTAAGGGGGGATGGACGTTTGTGTCCAAGTATCGCGGTGTCATGCGCCAGCGCTGGTGAGAGTCTTATACATCGCTGTCTCCGCGGTGACGCCGCTCATGTACTTCCCCTGCTGTGCTGCACGCCAATTTGCGCAAGTGCCACTTGTCATCCAATCGGAGCCGCCGCCTTTGTGATAAGTTCTTTTCAGCCATAAGACCGACCAGACGTCCAATGCCTCGAGGTTACACTAAATAGTGTTGGGCGGGTGTAACACAGGTTACGGGGTGTAAGATGTACCTACTTAAGTTCGGTAGTCTTTCAGTGGGCGGTGTTGTAGCTATTGAGCTTGTCTTGGTCCTGCACAAGGGTGCCGAAATACAAGACTATATTGACCTCATACGACTCCCTTCCATCCTGCTCTACGTCCTCCCCACTGATCTTCCCTCTCCTAACGGACTATGTAATAGAACTATCCCTCGTCATCTTCATCCGAGTCCTCCATAACAACCTCTGGTCTCCTATCATGACTGGAGTTCCGACTCGCGCTCTCCAGCATACCATCCGATTCCACGCAGGGCACAACCTCACGTAACATCTCGAGGTCCTCTTCCCAGAGCTTCCATGCACGTAGGATCCGGAGTGTTTTAATCTCTGCGCCTTCCTCGGCACGCTGAGTACAGAAAGCTCGCAGCTTGGCAATTCGATCCTCGTCCGTGAAGTACTCTCGAAAGCTGGCTTCGTCGATAGTGAAGGCGCGGAGGTTTGGCAGCGCAAACAGTGTACGCCCGGCACCAGGATCCTCCTGTTTGAGGCTGAGCAGCTTGCACAAATTGATCACATCATCCGTTGCGAAGTGCAGGCGGAGCTCGGTGACCGCCTCCATGTACCGCGTGAGGCCGAGCCATTCGTCCTGCATGGGGATGTTATAGCCGAGCAGGAGTGCTTGGGCATCCCTGACAGGGAGCAATCTGCAGAATTCAGCGAGGGGTACATCATTGACCCCGTCCGCATGGTATTCGAAGGTGGGGATGTGCTGCGTAAGCCACTCCGACGTCGAGTCGTCCTTCGGGTCTGCAGTACGTTTGCAGACGTTGCGATATGCATAGATATATGTTGTGCGCGGCGGGGAACAATGAAGGGCTATGGTCATGAACTGTCCCAGAGTGGAAGCCTTCTCTGCCATCGCAGTAAACAAAAGGACATGTTCTTCTTTGAGCCCGCCTTCCGACACATCGACAGAGAGTTGTGAGAGAGATGGCGTGTACAGGTTGTTGAGTATGATTGTGGTAGTGCACGTACTTTCGCGGCGAGTGCGTAAATGCCGCAGGCGAGGCAAGGTGATGGGGGCCGGTAGGGTCACTCCTGATCGGAGGCAATGGACGAACATACACTCCAGCTCCAGCTCTTCGAGACAGGACATATGGGCAAGTGCCTTCAGGAAGGACTTGATGCTTGATTCACTCGTATCGCCATCGCCACGGACTTTCAGACACGTCAGACTATCAAAGGAAAGGCACCTCCAGGTGAAACAGCCAAAGTCCGTTATAAGAGTGCGGAGGCGTCCAGTTTCAGGATGCGAGAGCATACGGGAGATGGATGAGCGGAGTTTGGGGAGCTCTGAGAGATCCGATGGGCCGATGATCTTGAGTGACTCCAGGAGCGGCGCGCGGCCACCCAATCGCTTTAAGACCAAGTCTGTGTGGTCAAAATCCCAGCCCGCGTCGACGGACAGTGCTCGTACGCGGTGTAAAGCAGACAACGCCAGCATATGTTCATCTGGTGGTGCTTCGCTTTCTCCAAAGTCGGGCAGTCGCGACGCGCAGAACGAGAGATGCATCGTCAGCGGGGCATTCCTCGACCGCACGAGGAACTCTATGAGCGTTTTGAGATCCATTGGGACGTCCAAGCGACTCCAAAGCGCAGGGCACTGCAGCGCATTCTCACGCCAGTGCCTGCAGACGTGCGTGACGCGGATCCAGTCGCGCAATCGCGGGGAAAGGCTCCCCAGAGCCGCAAACCGTTCCGCGGTGTGCAGAAAAATCTCGGAGAGCAGTTCAGGAGGAAGGCGGCAGACTGGTGATAATGCATTGAGCTGCGTATTGATGACACGTATGCACTCGTAGTGGTGCGCTTTCTGTCGTTCTAGCGCTTCGCGGTTGGCCATCGAATTTAGCGAGATTTGCCTCGATGGATCCCTGCTGATATGTAAGTCGACGTGCACATGAGGTTCAAAGTCTCGACTCACTTGATAGAACTCTGAGCCAGTGCACGTTCAACGTTGCCATACGGTTGCCGCGTCACGGCGCGGCGCAATAAGTTTCAGGTTGAAATCCGAGTCGCTGCTTGTTGAGAGATCCTATTGAACGTTGTATATCAAGACAGGTGTTTTTAGTATTATTACGACGACGTTCATCGCGCAAAAATACGCACTCGTCGGTCGCAGAAATACAGCGCTGAATGAGTGCAGTCGCAGCTCGCACTGACGCGCCACAGATTTCAGTCGTTGATCGCACTCAGCCGAGCATTTCCCACGCCTCGTCGGTCGGTCCGCGGGCGCTCCTCGATGCTTACGACCTTTTGACCTTCGCTCCAATTTTTATTAACGAGATTCATCCGAATCATGAAATTCTCAAACATGAATGGACAGGTGTGAATAGAAGAGCTGATTCGTTTTTGGGAGGGAGCAGTACTACTTTGGCTAGTTGTTGCACGATAGGCCGAAAATCAATTCCCTTGCATAAATTTCTCAGCTTGTGCTGGAATCATCACGTCGGCCACAACGCGCCCCGCCCGCACGACTCGCGCGTCGGGCACGCATTGAGATATTGAGACGTTGAGGACTTGAGCGCTTGAGCGCCCGTGGAGGCGTGGGAAGTTCTCGGCTGAGTACTGAAATCTGTGGCGCGTCAGTGCGAGCTGCGACTGCATTCATTCAGCGCTGTATTTCTGCGACCGACGAGTGCACATTTTTGCGCGATGGACGTCGTCGTAACATACCCCGAGGGGGGGCTTGAGACGCAAGGTGACAGTGGGGCTCGCATAAGGCAGACAGTGTGACAATGGACATGTGTGACTCGCCACCAGCGCGTCGCCACACGCGAAACGCGTCTTTCACCAAGTCCGCGACTTCCCCCGTCCTCCCACCCTCCCCACTTAACTCCTCGAATATCGAAGAGAAACTGCATATAAACCAGAACTATGCCGAGACAATCCCAAGTCAATGGCAACGTCTACGACCCAGACCAAGATCCCGAAGAGAAACGCAACTTGCGCCGACAATACCGCAGCCTCTACAAGTCCACAACAGAAGGTATGCTATATCTTAGTATCTTTGAAGATATTTCGAGATGACTGAACAACTTGGAAGATGCGCAAGGCCACACAAGGGACCTCACGACGGAGCAGCTGGTGGAAAAGGTCAAGCAGTCGGACTCATTGTTCGACCAAGGTGCGTCGTCCGTTGGCTACTCCAAACCATATGTTCTAACACCAGAACACACAGTGAAGGGGACGGCAGAGGCCACGCTCGACTCGAACTTCTTGATGACTGTAACACAGATGGGCCAAGCACAAGCCCGCGCAATGAAAGCCGGCGCTGGCGCGTTCGATGTCGACGACTTTGTCACCCGCCTCGTGAGCTTCATGAGCCAGAATCAGGGCGTCGCAGTACCGGCGGATCTCGAGTCGGACGACGAGCAAGACTACGTCGGGGAGCCGCTCGACTATGCACGCATCGGCCGCCGGGTGCTCGCGAAGAGTCGTCGTATCCCGGTCATGGACTTCATGCACGTCATACATTGCCCTCCTCGCACGGTAGGCAATGCGCGCTGACACTGGCAGACAGGCTCGGCCCGCTCTCGATAGAGCAAAAGAAGCGCGCCGTCGTGAAGCGGGCAACGCTGCAGAAGGACGAGCGCGACAAGAAGAAGCCGCAGGAGATCACGGAGAACGACATCACGCGCTCCGAGAACGAGACGACGAAGAACGTCGCCACCGTACGTCCCTCCTCCCTCTCTCCTCCTCCCCACATCTCCGCTCACTCCGGCGCGCAGGTGGAGCGCATCCTCACGCACCAGGAGGGCGCGGTGAACCTCTTCCGGCTGATCGTGAACCCGCACGACTTCGGGCAGTCCGTCGAGAACCTCTTCTACCTCTCCTTCCTCATCCGCGACGGCAAGTGCGCGCTCGACTTCGAGGACGGCGAGCCCCTCATCTGTGCGTCCGATACCCCCACCCTCCTTTTGCCGCCTCGCGTTGCTGATATATGTATGTCCCGCGCGCAGACATTACGGAGCAGCCGACGGAGGACGACTACGCGCAGGGCCTGCGGAAGCAGCAGATGGTGATGGAGTTCGACATGGCGACGTGGCGAGTACGTTCGCGGCACACACACGTATCTACCCATGGCTGACCTTGCCCGTGTAGCGTGCCATCGAGGTCTTCAACATCACGGAGCCGATGATCCCCCAGCGGGCCAAGTCGACGATGCGGATCGGCGGCAAGTGGTACGGATAGCGAGGACGCCGACCACCCGCCTGCCTGCTCCATCTTGCTTATTGCTGCTCTAGCCCCCATCTGTGCTTACCCTTATGCGTGTTGTACATTATAGTCGGTACTGTATCTCAACAAGGGCTAAATTCCGCCTTCGGCATGGCCCATGTGTGCTCGCAGACTCCGGACTCCTCAAGACCATAGTGTGAGTTAGTGGGTACCGGCATCGCCCCTGGTGCGTGCTCTGCTGTGGGAGCTCATTGTTGCATCGGTCCTAGCGTTCCGGAAGAAATAAGAACGGTTCGGTACTTAACTAGACTGAAAGGTGAGCGCGTTCCACCTGGCGTTGTGATTACTTGTCTTACCAGACGGGTAGTGAAAGCGGCAGTACTTGTCGAGGTCTGTCTCAGCCAAATAGTGTGTAAAAGACCTCGTGTCCGAATTTCGCGCGCACATATAGCGAAATGCATGCCATTAGGATGCAACACTTAGCACGTTTGGAGGTCGGACTGCGTGCGCTGCGCCTATGTATGATGCTTCCATTTCTTCTGCTCTCTCACATCCGGTAATGTGTTCTGCCTGTCTGAATTGTACACATATCGCCCACACACGGCCGGGGACGGATCTGAGTATTGAAGTGACTCCGACTATGCTCCGACATAGAATACACTGTCTAGCAGGAAGTACACATTACGAACCGCACGACGCGACGCACCGCTCTCTAGGCTACGGGACTACGTTCACCTCAGCTTCTCGAACATCGCTATGGATTGCTCCAAGTTCGCAACCTCGGTCTCGAACAATTTCCGCTACGAAGGGTCGCAGTCAGCCATCACAGCCCTCTCAGAAAAGGAGCCGTCGAAGAGAGTTACGCACCTTCTCTTCGTTGGCCGCGCGGACGTCATCAGGAACCGTCTTCTCGTAGTCCGGCTGCCCCTCGACCTTACGCGCCTTCTCGAGGTTCATCCGCGCCAAGTCGAGCTTCTTCTGCGCTTTAAGAATTTCGTTATCGAGGTCGACCTGGCCCTACAGGCGCAAAACACGAGAGTCAGTCCAATTGCTTGTACAAGAAACTGATGTATCAAGGGGGGTGATACAGAGGGTGATAGGGAAGAACTGTAACGTACACGGACGAGTATGTACGCGACGATCGATGGCGAGATGACGCCAGAGCCGCAGCCCTGGGGGACCGCACCGAGCGAGCGCACAACCTGCGCGGATTTGGTGTTTTTCATGAGCGCCAGGATGGTCGGAAGCTGACTCTCGATGAGTGCCGCGTCCGCATCCGTGTCTGCGCGAATCCATACTGCGTAGTCAGGAATAACGCAGCGTCAGTGTCAGCGGCGAGAGAGCGGCGCGATAATGGAGACGCACGTTGGACGTCCTTCTGTAGGTTGTACGACGCCGCGAGCGAGCGCCCGGTCTTGACAACGTCGTAGACGACTTCAAATCCCTTCTCGGCACCTGGAAAGGCAAACACTTTGTCCTGGGATGTAAAGGGCTTGTAAGCAGTCTGTTTAAGTTCAGGGTTGCAGGCACGCGTACGAAGGTGGGGAAGGACGCGATCATGATCGATTCGGTAGGGTCATTCGGCCGGCGAGGAAGGCGCTGCCAAAGTTCTTCTGTTACGAACGGCATGAAGGGGTGGAGCATGCGCAAGCCAAGGTCCAAACACGTGTACAGCGTCTGCTGCGAGGACTTGCGGGTTACGGGGGAGGCCGCTTCGTCCGTCATCGCCTTCATCGCTTCCTATGTCCATCTGTTAGTACCGCAGGCAACATATTGAAGGATAATCCACGCACTATGTAGACATCGCACAACTCGTACAGCCAGAAGTTGTGGACCGAGATGGTCGCTTCAAAGAAGTCGCGGCGCTCGAGCTCACGGTTGAGCTTGTCCGCGGCGAAGTTAAGCTTGTCAAGGATCCATCGCTCGACGAGGCTCTCGTTGCCCGTCGGGCGCGCGACGGGCTCCGGCACGAAATGTTCGTCGAGCTTCAGCATCGCGAACTTAGTTGCGTTAAAAATCTTGTTGCAGAACTTGCGATAACCCTCCACGCGCATGATGCTCAGGTTGATATCACGACCTGTAGGGGCCGTCCGGTCAGGCGTGATTTTACCGCCCACACGATGGGACGGAACTGACCTCCAGACGAGTATGCACAGAGCGCAAACCGAAGCGCGTCCGTGCCACACTGCGGGATACCCTTCGGGAAGTCCTTCTTCTGGCCCGTCTTCGCCTTCGCGATCTCCTTCTCGTCGAGGTTGCCCTCGTACAACTTTAGGTGAAGGTCGTCAAGCGCGATACCCTCGATGACATCGATCGGATCGATCACGTTCCCGAGCGACTTGCTCATCTTGCGGCCGTGCGCATCGCGGATCATCGCGTGGCAGAACACCTCTTTGAACGGCATTTGCCCGGTGTGGTGGATGCCGAGCATGACCATGCGCGCGACCCAAAAGAAGAGGATGTCCCAGCCGGTCTCGAGCACGTTGTTCGGGTAGTACGTCTTGAAGTCTGTGGTCTAGATGCATGTTGGAGCGGAAGTGAGGTGGTGACATTTGCGTAGGGCATACCTTGTCCGGCCAGCCCATAGTAGAGAAGGGCCACAAGGCAGAGGAGAACCACGTATCCAGCACATCCTCATCTTGCTCCAGAGTGAACTTGGCGCCACCAGCGAGCTTCTTTGCGCGCTCGGTTGCCTCTTCCACCGTTCGTCCGACAACCCAGTGCTTGCCGTCACTGGCCTAACAGATTGTAAGACTGAGATGATGCATTGGCGAGGATAGCACTTACATCTTGGTCTTGACCCTCTACCCGCACGAAGTAAGCCGGACACCGGTGGCCCCACCACAGCTGACGAGAGATACACCAATCCTGGATGCCCTCTAGCCACCGATACCATTCCGCTTCTGACGACTTGGGCTGGATCACCAGCTCGCCCGCCCGAGTGCGCTACGGAAAGTTTCAGTACGCATTCCTCGAACAAGACTGAAGCAACGCCTACCTGTATCGCCGCCTCCGCAAGAGGTGTGCAGTTCACCCACCACTGAGGTTTGAGCAGCGGTTCGATGACGTCGCCCGATTTGCTGCATACGGGGATCTGCATCGGGTTGTCCTTCGCCTCGACGAACAGGCCCGCGTCCTGGAGTGCCTTGACCACCGCGACGCGTGCATGGAAGCGCTTCATCCCCTACGCGGACATCAGTACCCGGGTCTCCACTTTAAGCGAGAGCCGGGGGTACGCACCGAAAACTTGGGTCCCGCGTTCGAGTTGAACGTGCCGTCGTCGTTGAGGATGTTGATGAACTCGAGGTTGTGCCGCACGCCAACCTCGTAGTCGTTAAAGTCGTGTGCAGGCGTGATCTTCACCGCACCCGTCCCGAACTCCATGTCGACCGCAATCTCGTCTGTGACAATCGGGATCCTCCGGCTGTTGAATGGATGTACGGCGAATTTGCCGTGGAGGTGCTGTGCGTACATAAGCTCGCGCAGCGGGAAATCAGAAGGCAAACGGACCTTGTACCGGGAGTCGTCGGGGTGGACAGCGATGGCTGTGTCACCCAGCATCGTCTCCGGACGCGTTGTTGCGACAACTATCTTCTCGCCTTCGCAACGAGATGAGCCCAGAGGTATGGATGACACTGAAATGTTCACGTACTTGAACCTTCAATGGGATATGCGAACGAGGTGATGACACCGAATTCGAACTTCTCTTTCGCGTCGTACCCAGGGACGTTCAGCAAAGTCCGGCCAGTAAGTTCTTTTTGGTCAACCTAGGAGTTGCGTATTAGTTTCAACCAGTCCGGTTAGACAGTCAGCGCACCTCGAGGTTGGAGAGTGTCGTATTCAGCCGTACACACCAGTTGACGAGTCGTTTCGCGCGGTAGAGGAGGCCAGCTTCGTGCAAACTACAGAAATTCTCCATGACAGCCTTATACCGCGGCTGAAGTACACCAGTGTCAGGTAGAATGGTCGATGGGATCATTGAACTTACTGACCTCATCCATGGTGAACGCTACTCGGTCCCAGTCGAGACTACCTCCCAGTCGTCTCAGCTGGTTTGTGATGCGGGCTTGGTACCTTGCGGTGTATATGAGTTTACGGCATTGAACTGATAAGTGGAGGCTTACTCTTCTTTCCACTCCATGACATTCTCGAGGAACTTTTCTCGTCCGAGATCGTGTCTTGTCTTGCCGCTGGACTTGAAGAGCCTCTTCTCCACGACGGACTGTGTTGAGATACCGGCGTGGTCATAACCAGGGACATACAGTACAGTCTTCCCAAGCATACGCTGCCTGCATGAGCATGAGCCAAGAGTTGTATTTCGTATATGCGTAAGGGGTCCGTGGGCAGACACCTAGTCCACAGTCTAGACGAGGTGTGTACCCACCCTCGAATGAGCGGAAACGGACACGAGGTCGCTGCATGCGTTCAGACTGTGCAAAATCAACTCACCATCGGATGAGGGCATCCTGAATGGCGATCGTCAATGCGTGGCCGATGTGCAGGCTGCCAGTGACGTTGGGTGGAGGAAGCGGGATGACGAATGAGCCTTCGGGCTTGACTTTGCCGTCCTGGGTGAGCTGGGGCTTGAAGTAGCCTTTCGCCTCCCACCAGTCGTACCACGCTGCTTCGACAGCGATCGGGTTGTAGCCGCTGCCCATGGGTTGCGAAACATCTGCGTGCAAGTGAGACTATGACCAACCGGAGGTTACGTGCCACGCACCCTTCTTCTCGCCCTTTGGTGTCGTATTGACGAATGGCTCCTCCACATCCTTCTTCTTCTCCTTCGCCGGCTTGGCTTTCTTTTCGCCCGACGCTCCGGCTGCACCCCCAGCAGCAGCAACTTTGGCAGCTAGCCGGGCCTCCTTCTCCAGTTGCTTGGCTTTCTTTTTCTCTGCGTTCACGGGCTAGTTATTTTCTCGTGTGGATTGATGAATCCAAGGTATCGTACCTGCACTCTTCGAGGGAGGGGCCTGCTCCGGCGCTGTAACCGCAGGTTTTGGGGCAGCTGAATCAGACATTGTTCGGAGACAAAGTCCGTAGAACGGGTGTCGGTGCTTTCTGAGCGTATTCGACCTGAGGAGGATGGGTGCGCGGAGATAGAATCGATGCAAGGCTTGCATCGACTCCATCCGATTGAGTCTCTTCCACGCGCCGAGTCACGAATTGAAGCAAGTCTCCCACGCAGCCAAAACGCGTCTCACGTGCTGTATAGTGCCATCACGGGATCGCGTCTAACATCCACGCGTCCACCTCTCATATTCGAACCACCTGTAGCAGGATAGAAAGACAGAATGCATCAGCATCATCGTTACTTTAACTTCCATGAAAAACGCGGCGTTGCAACATGGACAGACACAAATTCAATCGCGGTAGGGCTGACATTTAGCTCAGAGGATGTCACATAGCATCCATGACCAAGTAGTATCTGCTATATCATACATACATTTTACACATGAAACACCATCGCGCCATGAGTTGCCTTAGGACCACTTGAAATCCTACTTGCCATGGCAGTAGGTGCTCAGGTAGAAGAGTGTTCCTACGATCTCTCTGCCACCCCTTTCCGCCAGCATCTGTGCTGCAACGTCGTCGCGCACCTCAGGCCTCCACCTCCATACTGTGAACGCCTTCCAAGCAGCCCTCGAGGCCACTGGGCCTGCTTCTCCTCTGTTGGCGCGATCGACACGGCCGTCGATGTCGAGGATGCCAGACTCCAGAACGGAGGGGTTTTCGACGTCTTCCATGAGCTGCATGCGGTCTTGCGGCGGGGGCTCTCCACGGCCGCGCACGAGCATGGTGACATGAGGTGCGCGTGTCGTGTTTGGCGGAATGAGCACGTTCATGATCGGGCCTGGCTCGACCAGAGCATCGATCTGCAGGGGTAAGCTCACAATCAACTACGGAACCCTAAGAGAACTTGC
The DNA here is from genome assembly GCA_001931775.1 of Fomitopsis pinicola. Classification (NCBI taxonomy): domain Eukaryota; kingdom Fungi; phylum Basidiomycota; class Agaricomycetes; order Polyporales; family Fomitopsidaceae; genus Fomitopsis; species Fomitopsis pinicola. Next base: position 58,791 of record MPVS01000187.1, read on the forward strand.
GCACGAGGATGTCCTTCTCAACTGTTACGTCTAGTTGGGGGAAATGCCTCCGGTACGATAAGATGTCGTCTTCCTGCAAAAGCCCTCGTTTGGCGAGCGCAGTAAAATCAAGCTGCGATCTACGCAGCCGCAATGTCATGTCCGCTCATATTGCGCAAATATCAAATGGACCAACCGGTTCTCCTGCGGGCGGTGATCCCTCTCCCAGACCTCGTCTTTCCACGGTGCATGCAAGGTTCCGTCGCGCACACCAGACTCAAACTGCGCCACCTCCTCACGCGCCTTCTTGCCGAACCACCCCGAGAACAAATGGTCCTGATACGTGCGCGCAGCGGATAAGAAGAACGGGGATGTGAACACCGCAGGGTCCAAGGTTGCGGGCGTTCGCTCCTGCGTGCCCTGCGGAAGTCCAGAGCCGGCCTGCGGAGCATCGACGTCCATGCGGTCTTCGTCTGCGGGCGCTGCTTCCGTGCCCTCGCGTTGCGGTGGAGAGTAGTCGACGTGCGTGGGAGGGACCGACGGGAAGAAGGCGGCGAATGCAGTCGGCGGAAGGAAGGCCACGAGGAGCTGCTGGGACTCCGGGGAGAGGTCGAGAAAATTTGCGTAGCTGAGCACATCCTGCGGGCCCGTGAGCAGCGGCACAGACAGCATGCGAGCGCGAGCGAGGAAAGACGTACGGAGATGTCTACTTTCGTCAGTTTGCTTCGGGGGTGGGTCAGGAGGTATTCGAGCCTTTCCCCTGCGCTCTTCTCGGGGGCCTGTGCCTTGGCTCTGCCTGGTGAGTTGGAGGGCTCTCCTTCCGTGACTACTAGCGGGGCCTTGATGGGAGCGCGGGTTGTGCGGCGAGGACGACCGTCTGCGATGCTCGACTCTGCCGCCATGGTATTGATGGATGACGCACAGTTCCTAGGATGTTTGTATTGCCTCCGCTACTAGTAGCGGCTCAGTGAGGCCGCCAATTGGGGGGATGGAGTTCATACCTGTCCCTTGTTTTTTCGATACGCTGACCACTTGCACAGGTCGCCTAATTCTCAGTCAACATTAGATGTTTAGAAACCACAACACTCTTTGGCGTGACCGTAACGGTGCCAGTATGGTGAAGTCCGGTGTCACCCCTCAAGCAGTCGTCAAATCAAACCTCTGAGCTCACCTGAGCTAGACTAGTCTCCGTCAGAGACCACAAAGCCGGCAAATGTCAAGAGCTCAATAGTGTCTTTAGAGCTAAGCTAGCACTGGCATAAGGCAGGTCGCCCCCTCGCGTGGGACAGATTCATGTAAAGAAGCGCGCATGATTGTATGATTGTATCCAGTGGCACGCGTGCCTGGTGTGCTCTACAAATACGTACTACTGATACAGTCAGCCACAGGGATTCACCGAGAACACACATCGTGCGCAGGAATACTGTTCTGAGGGTCTCAATGAAAGAAGGTTCAGGTCGCCTTGTTATGGTCCACTGCCTGCCGCTCTCTCAGGCAATGATGTCATCGGCAGCGCGCGCAAGCCGGCCATAGGGCAGGTGGAATTCATTGATATCATTTGTCTTCTACTAGCTGGCGCACACTCCTCATGATTGCTATGGACCATATTCCTGGGCTGATCGTAAGAGAACCCGCACCCGGGAAATGATAATCAATGGTCAACTGTAGACCTCTGCCGCAACTTGAACGTTCACTACAACATCCAAATAGTGTCCAGCCTTATTGAACATGAAGGAAGTTCGCTTGGGGCGATCAACGTAGAAATTCAAGAATATTCGATTTAGTCCCCCTTTACACGCATGGGGAAGATTGGGTACAAGAGTATTTAGTCTTGAAGCAGCTCACCGAATACGACGTCAGTGCAACAACCAGATCATGATGTGTCGACCGAAGAAGCTACACCACGCAGTAGATAAGGACTCTGGCCAAGACCTATCGAAACGCTAAACATGACACTGACAGATTGCGAACGGTGTCACTGCGTTCAACTGTCGTGAGCAAGGGGTTAACGTCGCTGCCAGTGAATGGGTTGATATGGTAACTTGGCGGCGATGCACGACTGACGTGCGACAAGTTCGAGAGAACACTACGCAGAGGCCTCACATCAGAGTAGCTTGATGTATTCCATGGTGAACTTCATGGACATAATAACGTCATGACAGAGTTCCGAGCAGCATCGACGGAATGCGCATATTAGATTCGAAATGAGCACGGCTACGGTGGCCGTGGCTACGTACAGTAATAGTGCGGACGACCTAAGTCCGATGTCCATGGATGTAGCGCTCTCTTCTGCGTAATCAATCGAGACCGATGAGCTGGATGCGAACGGGCACGCAGGAGTCAAAGTCGTAGTCGGTGCTACTCTCCGAAGCTTCGTAGATGACAATGGTTTGCCCGTTGCTGTCTCCAGCGATTGACTTGCAGAGGGAGAACGAGTCGGAGTCTTTGTTGACAGCAAGGACGGGGTATGGGCTGCCGCCGTTAGGGTCCGTGCTGGCCTGGGGTCAATCAAATGAGATATCGCAAATCAACGCCCGGCATAATGAGGGACATACGATGGCGCAGTACACTTGCACAGGTTGCGGGAGGTTCGCGTTGTCCCCATCCGTACTTGCCTGGAACTCAGGCGCTTGACCGGAGGCGACGTTCAAATCGGTGACGTTGGCACCAGTGTTGCCCGGGTTAGGCGTCAGAACGCCGGTGTTGAGGTTAAACGAGGCGAACGTGTTATCAGGTTCTGACGCGAAGGTCTTACCAGCGACTTCTGCATCAGCCCCGTCCTTCACGGAGAACATGTCAGTGACTCACAGCAAACGCCATCCAGACATTCGAACCGTCCGTCGAAGCCTCCGTCAGCACGAGAGGCAAACCCGTGTCATTTGAGTTGTGGCCTGTGATGTCGTAGGCTGCGAGAGTGAAGTTGGGGGCGGTGTCGAACGCGCCACTGCCAAAGCCCTGGCACCACTCAGCGTCGCTAGTGGCAAGGCCGTGCGGGAGCGCAACTGCAAGGACAGCAGTGGTCATAGCCAGCGAAACGATCGCTGAAGAGAGCATGTTTGCGTTGAATAACTGTACGAGGAAAGGACAGACGAGGTGAGGGAGTGAGTGATGGCGAACCGAGGGCCGGAGGAAGCCCCATACACGAGCGTATTGCCATTAAAACCCTCTCGCTTACCGGCAACGATCACTGAGCATGATTCGGACCGACGGAGCTGCGACGCGCCTTATGGCAACTCACAGCCGAGCGAAAGCTGCTTAGCAACCGAGTTCAAGCGGCTCGGGAGCACAACGACTAGAAGGTTGTAGTTAATGTATATACGCGAAACGGCGACACAATGCGTGAGCGGATGTTCGTGATACCGAGCTCACATGCAACGAGTACGTCGACACTGCTTTGCGAGGAGGTCGTGTTTGACTTGCCCGTCAAGTACATATTAACTCGTCTTGCAGGTCAGTGTAAAGAAGCGGCGGCACCACGGCGGTAAGTGCGTCAGTCTCCACGAACCCGCGACGGAGGTTGCTTCGATTGATCGCCATCAGGACGTGGAGTCGGTTGCGGTGCTCGTGTACTCGTAAGCACCTGGAGTGCTTGATATGGGACGTCGAAGACTGAAGAGCGAACTTTGCAACTTTTCCTGTCTCGAGGCAACGAGCTCGAGCCTGCGCGGGGAATACACCTAGTCACGGTAGTAGACTCCAGACTATAGAGGATTCAGCGTTGAGTTTGGATAATTTTGCACACTTGCCAAACGTAGACACCCCGCAGTCCCGACAACCACGTGTCCCGACGGCGCCTATGGGGCGCGCTACGCCTTCGAGCGCCTCCGCGGCAGCCACCTCGACCTTCAACGTTAACCTAATTGGACCCTCAGCAGGATCACTTTATGCGGGCTCAAGATATCACCTTTTGCCTCGGTGTGCATTGAGACTGTATCATGTGTACGTGAGGCACATAGATCTTGATCATTATGCATGAACTTACCGGTCTGGATTTCTACGCCTTCACTTCAGGTTTTACCTGTCAGAAACGTCGCGTGTTCGCCGATTGAAACACATTCGGACTCAAAATTCCCCTACAATCAGGCAGCATCGCCTATCGGCTGGTGCGCTCTCGTGGTTGTCGATAGGTGAAGCGTAGTGCCTATAAGAGATACTTACGTTCGTAGGCTTGGATGAACGTCGCGAAGGTCGCGTGCCGTCACTTCTGTGACTCGAATCTCTCCTCAAGACGTTGTTATTCGTTGCGTAGCAACGAGTACAACTCCCTAGTTCTTGGACGACCCTTCAAAGCCCTGCAAGCGCTATGTCAGTGGTGCCTGGTGCGTGGATAATCCCTACATCTGTTTGATGGCCACTGTGTTCCTCAAGAACAGTGGAATGGATGGCTTGCCATTCTACTAGTTCATGATCCGAAAATGAGTATGGGGATCCGTTTTTGCGTGCTCTTGTTCATTGTATGCGTCCAAGTTGCGGTCTCTGGCATACTCACATTTGTCATTGTTTACGAGGTCCTGGTTGCCGATTTTCAAGACGCCCCTCGGTCTGAGTGGATGACATGGGAAGGTCCACAATTCGGTACCGCCCTCAGCCTTCTTTTGTTGGCAAGTCATCTCCGATAACGCGGAAACGCCATGGCTGACATTTGCCAATTCAGACTTAATGACGACCCTTACACTCTCAAGCCTCGGTCGATAGTCACGGAAGCTTGCACAGCAAGTGCTATATCGTCATTTCAGAAGGCGGCGATTCGATCGTGGAAGCAGCGCTTCCGATTCTGTTCACCCGAAGGAGATCAATAATAAACACCTGTCAGTGGCATCCGAGCCTACGAATTGACGCATCTCTTGTAGGCGCCACGCTTCACCTAGTATCGACAACACAGAAACGCACCGGCCAATAGGCGATGATGCCCGGTGTCTTCTTTGGGGTACATCGTCGGCTGCCGCGTGAGGAATCACGCGACAAGTCCGCGATAATCTCAAGCCAAGAACAAATGGTCGTCTCGATGCTCTCGGCGACCTGGTTCGTGCAATCGGTATGCTGTCCCGGCATTTACTCCCCTCGCATATCACGGCACCTGAACACATAGACTTGTGCCCACCAAACCGTTGCGTACGCCCACTGGAGCCAACGACAGCCGTAAGTGACGTATCGGGCTGCCGGGCAACGTTAGCTTCGAATCTCACGAACCATCTACCTAGGTCCTCGAACTCATTACCGCATCCGACAACCTAACGTTCGCTCCGGCTTCTCCTACGCCCATTTCTCGTAGGAGCTCACGGAGGTCAACTCGGACGGCAAGCACGGCGGCAAGCGAGGAAGCCCGCATTGCCTCCTCTAGTCGCAACCAGCGCAGACACGACAAACCTACTTTACAGCACAAAGGTCGACGACACTTCCCATTGCAAGAGACGTGTCGCTATCTCGCAGGCGCCAGGTTACTCGGTCTCCGATGCCCACCGGTTAATCGACTGAGCCTCTTTGAACGATTGAGCGTCGCGCACGGCTAGGCGGCGAGTTCGTCTGTATCAGAACTGTACTCTGGGGCCGCAAATTGGGCACCTTCTACGAAGAATGTCGGGCTTGAACAGCGGGCGACTCGGATTCGGGAGTCGAAGCCGATATGATCACTCACCTATTCACCGATCTGACAAACTAGGTATTTAGGCTTCGCACTAATGCCCTCTAAATGCAATCTTTGAGGAGCCGATCTATTTCTCCCACAGGAGACACCACACGTGCTCTGAAGGCGACTTCGCCACATCCGAGCGCCCGGAGTATCGCTGGATGGATGGGGCTCGAGATTAGCTGGGCCCTTGGATCACAGCCAGGCGCCTAGGTTTATCTAGGCTCCCTAACTTCTGTACAGGGCGGCGGTGATTGCTCGCATTGAGCATGGATAGCTGACAGACTTACTAGATGTGTAGACTGGTCCACGCAGAGACCTTGCTTTCTCGTACTAACTGTCACAATACCCTGCAAGACGAGTCCGCGTCCGACGAGAGGCGTGACGGGTGAGCACTCTGGCGCCGCGGGAGGTCAATCGCGCTCATTCAGGGCTAATATTGTCATTGTACCACAACCCGAAAAGCAACTGCTCCAATGCACATTCTCAGGACGCCCTGAGGACACATCCCGCGCCGCATATCGCTATGCGGAACAAGGCACGCCTACCCGCGTTCCGCTGCGTTGACCGCGTTGTCACACCCACACCTCCCCGCCGTGATGACTCGTGACTTGGGGAGGTTCTGCTTCTGAGGTCGGACTCCGATAGGCGGATGCAACACATGCTCGACATTCGGTATGGAAGCCTTCGCATTCATCGACTTATTCGTGTGTTTTGCCAATTTTCAGCGTTCAGTTTATAGCGCATACTTCTTGGACCCTTGCTATGCAGGCGGGCAACGCTTTCGGGCTCGGGCTCAGGTCCCGTCATGAATATCCCTGTTGATTGCTTCGGGGAAAGCATTGCATCGACGCGGCTATACATTCGACTTGCTCCCCGACTCGGTACCGTTCTCACTGTCGTCATGGTTGACGCTATTTCGAGCGTATACCACCTTGTGATGACAGACTAGGTACGCAGCGCTGACACTTCATTTCCGAACATACACGGTGGGGTAGATCTCCGTGTACTATGGCCGGGGGTCATGATGCACCCGCGTAGCTCGCCGTTAAGAAAGTACCTATCTCGATAGCAAGAGCCAACAGTATGCCAGACTGACGATCCAAAACACATAGGTGAAGGCCTCGGTGCCACTCCTATCCCATCAGAGCATTCAGCATGCATCTTCTGTATCGGGCTGGCGTTGATAGAGTCGTCCTGGCACAAGGTAGGGTGGCTTCTGACAATGTTGTTCAGTGGCCAGCTAACGCCTAATCATCAGGCCCCCAACCCAGCTTGTGGCTAAGTGATATAACCCAACACTTTCAGATCGGCGACACTATTATCTTCCTGTGCACTCCGAGCCATCGGTATGTTGTAATCTAAGACTTGAGCATACGCGGCGGTAACCACTACCCTCATCAGATCTAGTGCACGTCCTGTGCTTGGGTCACGGCCGGACAGATGGTGGCGAACCCATATAAGTAATACTTCTTGAATCGATTGATGGACGGAGCGGGTGGCGATTGAGGTGCTGTGGTGCGTGCTCAGCATGCAGCTTTGCGGTATTCTCCTATTGGTGGATGCAAACCTCATTAAGCCGGATACTACAGGAAATTTTGAGCCCGTGCGAGGGCTCGGCGGAACCTCGATTTGCGTCGACCACATCTAGAAAGCAAGATCTTGAACGGAAGCGGAATCGCTGATCAATGTTGACGCGGTCATGGAACTCCCCAAGACGAATACTTTTCGTGCTTGCACAATGTTGGGTGGCGTGAGTTAGATCCACCTCCGGGGTGGAATGGCAACAGGATGTAAGTAAGCCAAAACCTCTTGAAGGTGAGTACCAAGCGTTCAGGCACATTACGCGTTGTGACGAAAAGGGTCTTGTGAGAACTCGAGAACGTCTGGGCGTGGCGCCGTTCTCTCTCACGGGATGGTACATCCATCTTCCGATTGCAGCGCACTGCCCCATCCCGGCGGATTGAATGAAGGTCAACGCATTTGCGACGCAGCCTCCTGTTCGTCGTGGTGTGTGCATTGCCATAACAGTCCCCGACCAGCCGATCTCCTCCCGGCGCCACGGGAGCATTCTCGGACCAGCGCTCGGACTCTCATAAGTGACGCCTCCTCCTCTGAAGGTCGACATCTATCGCATCGTCAAAACTCTCAAACATGTTCAAGATCCGTAACATGGCGCTCAGCGTTGTTTTGTCGAGGCTAGTGTGCGAGTCGGAAGATCGGCAAGTCTATATGCTTGAGGCTAAGTGACAAATTATGTCGCATAGACGAGTACTATCCGAGGAGGCTCCCACTACAGCGAACGTCAATCAAATTCGCCAGGTTGCGGGCCGCGGCAGATGGCGCTGGAGACCCGAGTCACCCCTGTCACACAATAATACCTCCAGCGCTTATCCGGGCTAGGTCCTCCATCTCAACCGCACTCTCAGCGCATCGAGCTGTCCCAGGACTTCCTGGGAATTGCGTGTACGTGCCAACTTGAGTTAGGTCTCCAACTTCACCCCGGTAAAATCCAATCCAGTGAATACACTACCCCAGCGGCGGGGATCGCAAGCCACAATCACTCGCAAAATGCCGAATAATGCGCTCTAGCCTCTTGCTGCTGCCTTGCAGATGCCACGAAGAGCGGGGCGCCGGCCTCACGACGCGGTGTACGCAATTTGCAACGTGGAGTGGAAGTCTTATTGCAGGTCTTTGGGACCGCCCAGCGATGGACGACGGGGTCTTCCTTCCATGCTTGTGCGTCTGCTAAACCCTTTATGTCTTAATATGGGGACCTTCACTGCACTTGGTCCTGATTAGATCGTGCTGCCAGATGCGTCGCGGCCGACGTCATTCACGCAGCCGGGCATCGTTGCACTCCCTACGATGGTAGTGTTGCGCGCGCGGCAACTCCGCGCGCCTTTGTTCTTCACCGATAATCTTCCCGAGACACGTCTACGAGTCCCACTCGACCATAGGAATATATCTTCCACTCACTCACACATGGTGAGGCGTCTTCCTTTGTGTACCTTTTCAACGGGCCGTTGAGCGGCGAATACATCCAGGCTTTCGCAAAGACACCACGTCTCCGAATCCAAGAGGCCTCGAGCTCTGAGCAGTCTCCTCCTCGCAAAATCGTTGCAGGGCGGAGGACCGAAACATGCTCGGCCGAACCGGATTGACGGATCCCAGGCTCCTTCGAAACTCTATTCCGGTACTGCGACCCTGCGCTGTCGTGCCAGATCCCCAGTTTCCCTGAGTTGCTGTGTCCCCAGGCGCCTCCGCAGACCGTCTTCTGCGGCGTTTGTCCCGCGGTTCTGGACTTCCGGGCAAAGAGCTGTCAGTGAATCGGAAACGTGTTATCTGCGGTGGTAAGGCGTCCCAGTCTGTAATATCGGATATCGGCGTGCTGGCAGGCGGTGATTGATGGCTCCAAGGCGCGGTCCCCCCGCGCACGACAGGGTCCGTCGAGGCACGAAGAATCATGCAGTCAGCGTGTATGTCACAGTTTGACTGTGTACCCACTGGGGCCCGGTCTCCGTTATAAAGAGCTCGGCCCCGGTGCACAGTCCTCAACCCGCTGCTCGTTCGCGACACAATGTCGATCACCCTGAACAGGTTCCCCGTCTTGCCGACCAACCTCTATGGGGAGGACATGTTTGCACGGCCGTCCGCTAGCGTGGCCAGCTTCATCTCCGGCTTCCGGCATTCGGTCTTGGGCTCCCCAGTAGTGGTGGCCTGCATCGTGGTGAACGTCATGATGTTGTATTATATAGTTATTTTCTTCATGAAGAAAGTGAGTTGGACCCCATTTGTCGTTACTCTGGTCTTGCTCACTCGAGGTCAGAACCATATTCCTGCAGTCGGGTATCCGTCATGGCTGGGCCCATGGGCAGGCGCGATACGTTTCTTCTACGACTCAAGGCGCATCATCAACGAGGGGTATCGCAAGGTTCGTCGTACACTCATACTATGCTTTTATCTTGACTTACTTTGCGCAGTACAAGGGTCGTACCTTCCGGGTCCCTCTGTGGAACGAGTGGACGTATATCATCACAAACCAGAAATGCAGTATGTACCCACCAGATATTGATTGAGAACCTATGCTGAAGTGAACGCAGTCGATGAGATGTATCATCTGCCAGATGATGTGTTGTCGCTTCGCCATGCCGCGGGAGAGGTGAGTGACCATCGGTCATTGTCGACTGAGATGATGCAGATGGTTGCCTAGGAATTGCAACTGCCGTATACTATGGGCCAGCAGATCGAAGATAACCCATACCATCTTCCCGTCTTGAGGGGCAGGGTACGTCCGTCAAGGTTGGGTATTTTTCGGTTCATATCTTGATCGTCATCACAGCTCACGCGCCACATCGAGTACTTGGTCAAGGAGTGTCTGGATGAGTTACCACTTGCCATCGAGGATGACATTGGGAGACACTGCGGCGGTGAGAAACTCAATACCCTTCGCTGGGACACAATCTCATATATCGCAGATCAATGGACGGAGATGAACGCTTTTGACGTCCTGACGGGCGTTATCGCTAGAACCTTCAATCGCATCCTGGTCGGCGCGCCAACCTGTACGTCATGTGCCCGGTGTTCACGGCAAAATAGCTTACTTATCTGTTGGGTTCGCAGGCCGCAGCCTTCATTACACGGAAACGTGCAAATCTTTCGCCATGAAGACCTCCGTCGTCGGTTTTATTATTAATCTATTCCCTTCCTTCCTTCAGCCGTAAGCTTCTTGCATGTGGCATACATGCACGGCCTCACTCGTTCGTGCGCAGGATCGTCGGCAGAATGACGACTCAACTGCCTTCTCAGATCAGGCGGTCACTCCAAATCCTTGGACCAATCATTGCGGAGAGACAGGCTGGCATGGCCGAGTACGGTGCTAACTGGTCGGACAAGCCGGTAAGCTCCGCGGTGATATGCGCGTTGGGCGCGTGTAGAGTTTACCTTCTTGTAGATGGATCTCCTCATGTGGCTCATGGAGGCGGCGCAGGTGGATCCCGTGGAGTCGCAGCCTGAGCGTATCGCTGTTCGTATCCTCGTCATCAATATTGCTACGATTCACACCACTGCGGCGGTATGTAATCGCATTCAGAGCCGTCGTCGCCGCATCTTGATGATCGTCCTCCAGTCCTTCGTCCATGCTATCAACAACCTCATGGAGCGCCAGGAGTTCGTTGAGCCTCTCAGGGAGGAAGCCGAAGCTGCGATTCAGAAGTATGGCTTCGTGAAGAACGCAATGAATGCGATGCCCTTCTCGGACGGCTTTTTCAAGGAGTCTTCTCGTTTGAATGCGCTGGGGACGAGTTAGTAGCGAATAATATTATTCTCATTATGTCCTGCTAACTCTATTTTAGCGAGTTTTCCGCGGAAGGCCATGAAGGACATCTCCTTCTCGGATGGAACGACGGTACCTGCTGGCTCATACATCTCTTCGCCATTCTGTGTGCATTATGACGAAGAGTTCTACCCTGATCCGATGAAGTTCGACCCCTCCCGGCACATGAACGAGACGCTCTCGAACGGGATGGCGAACAACAGCAGTGGCATGTTCCGCACGAACTCGCACTATCTCGTTTTCGGCCATGGAAAGTACCCTTGGTAAGTGACCTACTACGTCCGTATTGAGCCGCTACTGACGACAGATTCTAGCGTGTGTATCACTTTCTGTGATCAGCATCTGTAATTTATCACTGATCCTGTGTCTCTCACAGCCTGGGAGGTTCCTTGCGACCTACATCCTTAAGGCGACGATGGCTCACCTCCTGCTTAACTACGACATCAAGCCGAGTCCTCAGGGAAGGCCCTCTGACATGCTCTTCCAATACAACAATGGTCCCAACATGCGTTCATCGTACGGCTCGGCTCATTTGTGGAGAAGCCTCACTCTGACTGACCACATATTGTCTAGGTTCATGATCCGTCGGCGGAAGCTAGCATAGATGTGCATTATACTTACTTGCCTCTCCCTCCTCGTTCCTTTGATTATCTCATCTCTCACTGCGTACGTAATCTAGAGCACTCGTTGTATCATGGTCTACCTGCGGACTCCTTGGCACTGTCTCTACTCGATTCTCCGGCCATCTCATACACCGTACAGATCGCCGTTGCTATTGTATCTAGGTATCTCCTTGCATGGACAATTCAGAGGATTCCGCTCCGCGCCCAGCCCCCGTCCGTTCGAATGAGCAATTCATTTGGTCAGTGTGCATCCCACGAGGTGTCGCCCGTGAGATTGCGAAGACAGCTGCAGGTGCAGAGATCCAGTGCGGCAATGTTACGACGGGCCGCGACATGCGTAGGAGCTCTCTCGTCCTCCGAGCTCCCGTTTGCGGCAGCCGCCAACTTCGCTCTGACAACTTTGCCCTGAACATTGTGGTAGTAGAAGGTCACCGGGAGTTGCGACGCGTGGTCATTGCTCCAGCAAGTTGGCGGCGGATCCGGACATGATGATCGTGGGAGATGAAAGGTGCGATATAGCCACAACTTGAATGCGAGCGCGCCTCATCTCAGGCTGCTGAGGCTACCGCCCACACGCAGTAGGCACCACCTCATGCTAGTATAGTCACCCCTCAATCCAATCCATGTCAAGTCTACGTACGTGCATGCCGTACGTCGAATATCCATATAAGCCGCATCAAATCGGCCTCAGGTTGGACGGAGGAGCACCCTGAGTGCCAGTGGCAGGGCCCGGGCCGCGAGGACACGCCGTGAGTCAACTCATAGTGTCATTCTACGATGTCGTCTTCCCGGAAGAGCTCAACGAGTATACATGCTGTCAGGATGTCATGATACACTGATCGAACCCGGGTTCCCTGAGTGTACTGACCCCTCGCCGCATATCACATACAGAGGGCCGTCCCCTCCCCGGCCGCGTCTTACGACATCGGTAAGTTGTGACAAGTTTCACTGCACAGTCCCTCTAGAGCGTGCCTTACAATTGGTATATCGCCAGGCTGCTGCATCTCAGTGAACTCCGTTCGTAGGTAACCCGAACAGTGGACGAACCCCAGTTACGTTGGCCCGCAAATACGAAATCACCCGACGGCACTGGGAAACTTCCCCGGCCGTCTACATACCCAGCCAAAGTAGGAAGCGTCTTCGTAGCCTCCTCGGAATCACTAAATTCATACCCTTCAAGGACCAGCTTAAATGAATGTGAATCCAATCCAGTGGCATGCCATTAACTCAGGGAAGCTCAAGTCACGACGTCGGCAACAGGGCCGGGCGCTGGCTTCACTGGCACCTACAGATTCTACCCAGTGTTGACATTCGGTTGTAAATAGGTACACCAACGAGACTCATGTTTGCCAAGTTGAGTTACTGCGGCGCAGCAGCGTAAATAGCAGCTTCCATGAGACCTCCGCCGGTGAGATCGTCTTCACGGTGGACGGCTGAAACGTACAGAAAACCTGGGAAGTCAGGCACATACTGCTGTACCTAAAGACAAGGCTAGTGAAAAACGTCGGCTCTGCAGTTCTTGAACTTGTCTGGGCTCTTCCGGAACTTGAGTACGGTACGTGCTCTGTGCGTTCCCTGTCATTTGTGCCGCATCCGATTAGCTGTTGTCCTGTGTGGGAGCGTAGGGGCCAGGTTCTCTGCACTGTACAGTAGTCCTTCATGTTACCCAAGGAGATTTCGCACGTGTGCGGGCCAAGAGCGAGACTGAACCAGAACCATAGTATCAAACGGTCTCGCCTTCAAGTTCCTTGAGTATGATCCCAGAACGACAGAATGGTCGGAGATAATCGCGTAAGCGGGAGCAAGGATAGCTGTAGGGAATCTCCTTTTGTATTCCGAGTACAAGGTTCCGTCATTCGATACCCAGCGGACCACAGCAAGGTCAATAATGGTATGCCCGCTGTCAACAGAAGCGGAATGCTTTACGCAACGTCGATGGCAGGTATTTGCTTCATGGAAGCCTGAGGTCTGTTCCGCGGGATCACCCTGAGTAAACCTGCCCTCCTGAGAGGAGTCGCCCAACTCGCAAGATGGATTCGACTGACCAGTGTTCTGCGGTGATCGGCAGTTGGAAGGCAATTCGCGTGTATACGGCCGACGACGTTCCCATTGAGTACGTCCGCTCTGGTATGGTGTAAGCGCCCAAATCATGTGGCTGAGGAATCAGTCCGTGAATCAGAGGCAGAACGCGTAGAACACAGATGATTTTACCTTGGCATATTGAAATGAAAATAATACCGTCTATAAAGGGCATGAACATCAGCGACGTCGAATGGATTGATGGTATTCGTAGATAAGCAGCTGCGCTTTCTGAGCAGGCTGAGACGGCGACGGGATTGCCATGCATATCTGACGGCCGAAGTAGTGCGGATTAATACAATTCCAGTGGCTTTATGACCAGATAGTAGGCGTTAGCAAAGATCACGGAAGTTGATGGTACAATACTGGGAGCACAGCACTTCGTAAGCCATGGCTTTCTTCATGCCAAAAGCGATGACACAGGGCCTGGAGTAGAAACTCATTCAGAAAGGGCGGGTAATAGTACATTTTTGTGCGTAATTTTGATTATCTGTCATGCGAAGTGCGAACGAAGGATACGTGATGTCTAAATGACTCGCAGAATATGGCCGTAGCGGCGACGGGCAGAGATTCGGGAGGTCGATAGAAAGCAGCCGCCTGTGTTACAAGTTCCGAGTCGTCCTTATGGAGAAATATGAGCTCAGCGTACCTTGTGCAAGACGCTACCGCTTGTGGCTTAGATAGCGAGGCGATGGCGGCAATCTCGGACATCGGTGTTTCCTCGAACAAGAGAATTGACGGCGGCTTATTATCTCTGGACACAGAAGCCGGGCAAGACGCTACGGGAATGCGTCGAAGTTAGCCCTCAAACCATCTACAAGACACTATCATGTGTTAGACTTACCCTAAAGCAGAGTCTGGGCACTGTCTCAGTGAGGAACGGCAAGCACTCCCGTTTGATTATATGTAGATTACAGAGAACCGGGTGAGTTGGGCAAAGAACCTGATGCTCTGAAGTGGTACGGCGTTAGATCCCTGCCATGAAATTGTCCGAGGAATGCCACGACGCCAATCAAGATCCTGTTCGAGCTGGAAAACAGAGAAGCCACTGAGCATCAGCAAAAAGGTCTCGCCAATACATGACTGGATATTACTGTGACTTGCAAGGCTACCATAGCCCGCTGTAGGTACACCTCAGCTGACCACAGCCGTTCGTAGCTATATCAATGGCTACGAATGGATAAGGTAGTCTTGCAGGTCGCGGTAGCACTAACCCTGACTCGTCAATACCTGCATAGATATTGGCGAGCCCTTTTTGCTGATAGGCTCGAAATATAGCACTGACTATGCGGGATGCTCCAAGCCCTCCCATGCGGGAGGATCCCCAATACGTTAGGCTTCGCTTCAGAGCGACGTCGTAGTGTATCATAGGCAAGACGTGTACCATCAAACAGCGCCAGAGCCAACCACACGCACCCGAACCGATGTGTCTTCCCACAGCTTGAGCTTTTGTGACATGGTCAGGACCGAATGCCGGGGGCCGACATGTCGGCTAAGCTACCACAAGGCCTCCTCGGACGTCGTAGCCTACGCTGGCCTCGGACGATGCCTTGCCCCGACATAGTCTAAGTGTCCTGCCGGCGTCCGATAGGGTACCCAGCGAATCAGGGCGCGAAGCGGCCGCGCGACGCCTTCGTGATCTCAGCCACAGGCTCTGAATGCTGGAAAGAAATTGTCAAGTAGGCGTATGCTCACACGGCGACCGGGTGGTTTGGGTCTACTACTAGCCTGAACGTCTTGAGGGTGGATGACATAATCATCGCGGGTAAGACTTGCGTCATCTGGCACCTCACTGCATCTGGAATGAATGCAACCCGATAGTGCGCGTAGCAGACTCCGATAGCCGGCGGGGAGGCTCTCATCGAGCTTAGTTTGGGGAAATATATTGGACGATTGAGGCGACGCAGGCTTGCTTCATGTTCTGATGCTGCCCGATTGTACGTTTCTATGCGCGTCGAGACGAACTTCATTTCGGCGATAGCTTGCCCAAATTCCGTGCCATGTGCGCGAAGGCGCGTCGATATAGGGACAAGAAGCTGCAGATTGCCTGTGAGCTCTTGAGGCCTAGGAAGAGGGTCGTGCGAACACAGTAACTCGCTTTATGAAAGGAAGAGATCTCGAAGAGTCGGAAGGGACTCACCACGCTATCGATCAAAAGCCGATATGTAGATGACCGCTGTTGGATATACCGATGGTGCTGGCTCTAGAGTCACTAGAAGCATACTTTTCCCGATAGTTCATCGAGTCTAATGTGAGTATAATAATACGGACAACACGCACTGCCGTTCGGCGACGTATTTCTGGCTTACAGAGAACGAGACCAATCCCACCCACATTGCATTCATATTAGATGGTCTTCAAACGTCCGCCCCCCGCCGTCAGTCATCCTCCAAATCAGAGGAGACAATATCGAAGTGGAGTGTGGTGGCGAGCGATCGCTTGCATACGAGCTTACTGGACCTGGCTGGACCCTGTCGAGGCTGATTGACTAGTGGTCGTGGAAAGCGCAGTTGATATAGCGTCTCTAAAGAGAGGTTTTCTGAGAAAGACATGACAAGGAGGCATAGGCTCACCGGATTTGCCATCATAGTTGAGCTTAATCCGTGTCTGTAGGCGCCACTACCATGATGACGCGCGGGTCGGGGGGCCCTGATTGGATATCGTGCGCGCTCCTGCGCTTAACTCAACTTTACATGGCAAGTAGACATAAGCTCGTATTTCTGATTCAGAGCCGGGTAGGGGCGGAATGAGAGCATGTTGCGCAGGCAGGGCTGCTCGGCATGCGTGCATGCCCCAGTAGGAAGCTACCGACTATGGTAGCTCGCAGCAGGCCGGAGGGAAATGTCAGCGGAGTCTGAAGCAGGCAAACCCACGGCGAGTACGTACCCCGGACTCACCTGCCTTGAGTCGAAGACGGAGGTGCACCTCGTGAAGGTGATTCCCTGCTCGATCTGTCACGACGCGAAGGGCTTGACCTGTAACGCCTTATACCTCCTCTCGGGGGTCGTACCAGGGACACGTACCGCTCCTCAGGAACCTCTGCTTGCAAGCAATCCCGAATACATCGGGGCCGATAACCCTGGAGATGAGCCTTCGCGTGGCCCTCATCTTTACGATCGCCTAGGGGACTTGCTAGCATCCGACCAATGTTGATTCATCGCCTGCTGCACCTGCGGCAGGCTAACCGCCACAACCGGACGGTAAAAACAACAACTTCACGCGGCCATGAACGCAACTCAACTCGTATTGCTGTCAGCATCTATGGGCATCGTATGCAATGTTGCAACGCTAGCTGGAGGAAAAGTTAGATAGTGTCGGACAAGGGACGCTGCATAGCCGACTGATTGGCAAACACTTACCGGCAGACTGGAGGGTGTTGTCAGACTACCGAGTATGTCCCCAGATTACAAATTTGACCGGGCCGACAAATGGCAGCTTCTGACTTGTGAGACTCCAGCAAATTATATGCGTTGACGCATGAGAACAACATCAGCTCGAGAGTGGGCGAGACGTGTCTCGCCATTCAT
Organism: Fomitopsis pinicola; assembly: GCA_001931775.1. Lineage (NCBI taxonomy): Eukaryota > Fungi > Basidiomycota > Agaricomycetes > Polyporales > Fomitopsidaceae > Fomitopsis > Fomitopsis pinicola. The sequence continues at coordinate 75,960 of MPVS01000187.1, forward strand.
TTCGCTGGATAACACGAGCGCCGAGGAAACGTGAGTCGTTCACGATTGGCAGACAAACGGGCGGGCATACCTGAAGATACGTAGGTCCGGATCCATGCGGTTTCCATTGGAACTACCCGCTGAAAAAATTTCCGGAGATGTTTCATATAGCCATTCGCGGAGTTACATCCACTAGGCCATGCGATGAGTGTTTGTTGCCGCTCAATTAGCCAGCACCGTGAGCCCGTGATAGGAATGCGCGGACCTAAGGAGTTATGAGCACCGAGCACCGTACTAGAGGTGGGAAGGCAAAGATGGAGGCCATTTGTTTTCACGAGCTCAATTTGATCGAATGTTGGGGAGAAAGGATAGACGCTATGAGCAACGAGAGTATCGGCGAACGAGAGGAGACTCAGGAGTCGCCACAAGATGAAAATGGCTGGCGTTGTGGAGCATGCCGCGTGGCGGCGAGATCCACAATGTACGATCCGGATCTGGGACTCGGCCTTGCTTCGGCCAAAATTCGCTCCAGCCTCTGCTAAGTGGTGTGGATGCCCGAAGGTCGTCTTCAAATTCCCGTCCAACTAGCAAGAAAGTCATCAGAATTCAAAGAGGCAAAGTAAACAACAAGGAAATAGCCTTGAGACGCATTCAAAAACTCATATGTCTCGCAGAATATCGGCTTAGAAGAGAGGACACGCCGCGACTATGGCTCGCGTACGCACGGACAAGCCGTTCAAGACTCAGGCGGGCAGCGCAAATCCTGGGTCTGGGGCGCAGGGTGCTGGGTCAAAGGAACGTCAGAAGGATAGGAAGGGCAAGGGGAAAACGAAGGAGGACGTTGAAGTAGAGCTCGTGACAGGACATCAGAGCGAGGACGTGCGTTTCAGTCCATCTTGCTCCCCAACTCTTCTTCTCATGGTCCATGGTTATACGTTCCTAGCCCGTTCTCGTAAAAGACGTCTCTTCGTTCTTATCGGGTCTCAAGTTATCCAACGGCTCTGCTGGCACCGTGCCGCCAGCTGCAAAGAAGTTGCAAGCCAAGGGGAAGGCGAAACAGGACACGCCCAAGACTTCAGATCTGTCTAAGGGGGAAACGAAAGTAAAAGGCTCGCCGACTAAGAAGCAAAAGCAAAAGAGTAGCAGCAACGTCGCTTCCACATCAAACACAGAGGAGAGCAAGTCTACTCCCGCTATCCTTGTACCCAACACAACCGCATCTACGAAGCGCGGGAAGTTCATCGTCGACCCCATCCCGCAATGGTACACATCTGCACCTACCCTACCTCCCTCCGCCGCCCTCGCGCAACCAACGGCTCAGCAGCTCTCTACGCTCAGCGAGCGAGCGCAGAAACTGCTTCAGGCTGACGCGGAGCTGCACGCGTCAACATCTCTTTCCAGCGGCGATGCGAGCTTCATGCAGACGATCCTCAAGAGCGGAACGTTGAGTGACCGACTGAGCGCATTGACGCTGATGGTGCAGGGCAGTCCGGTGCACAACGTCAAGGCATTGGAGGGCTTGAAGGGCATGATGGAGCGGGGGAAGGGCAAGGGCCGTGAGGAGGGCTTGAAAGCCGTTCGGTGCGTCGTCGACTGGTGGGTCGGCGGTGGCGGCCCCGGCAGAAAACTCAAGTGCGTATCACCCTTGCGTTTGGGTGCGGACATTGGCCTTACGTCTGGTCCATCCTAGATACTTCCGAGATCAACCACTCTTGCACCCGTCCGTGACGGATGCGCACCTCGTCCTCTGGTACTTCGAGGATTGGCTCAAGAAGTACTTCTTCTCCGTCCTGCAGGTCCTCGAGACGCACTCGCTCGACCCACTGCCGTACGTCCGCACGCAAGCGCTCTCCTTCATCACGGCGCTCCTGAAGGAGCAGCCCGAGCAGGAGCAGAACCTGCTCCGGCTGCTCGTCAACAAACTCGGCGACACGGAGAAGGCGATCTGCTCGCGCGCGAGCTTCCACCTGCTCCAAGTGCTCCAAGCGCATCCCGGCATGAAGGCGGTGATCGTGCGCGAGGCGAAAGCACTGATCTTCCGCCCTGTCGCGTCTTCGGCTGCGGCTGCGTCCGCGTCCGCCGCGGCGCAGGAAGAGAAGAGGCATACGCATATACACTTTGGCGACGATGAGGAGCCGAAGCCAAAGGCGGGCAAGTCGTCCGGCAAGGAGAGCTCGAAGGAGCGGCTGGAGCGCTGGAACTCGCATGCGTGGTACTACGCCGCTGTGACGCTTAACCAGGTCGTGCTCACGTCGACGGAGGCGGACAAGATCGTCGCGAGGACCTTGTTGGGCGTATACTTTGAGATGTTCGAGGAGATCCTGGGGGCGAACCGAGGGAAGGGCAAGGAGCGAGAGGCGGGGGATGAGGAAGACGCTGGCGACGGGGGGAAAGACAAGCAAGGCGGGAAGACCAAGGCGGGAAAGAGGGTAGAAAAGGGCAAAGGCAAGGAAAAGGAAGTGCACGGCGCGGCGGGCTTCGCTGAAGTAGAAGATGCGACCTCGCGACTGCTCAGCGCGGTGCTGACGGGTGTCAACCGTGCTCTGCCGTTCGCGAAAGTGGACGTTGCTGCAGACAACGTGTAAGTGTTTCTATGCTTCCAGCCTTGCCAGTATGCTCGTTCTGACTATATGCGGACCCTAGATTCCAGAAGCATATCGACACGCTTTTTCTCATCACGCACACCTCCACGTTCAACATATCCCTACAAGCTCTGCTACTCATCTTCCAGATCGCCGCGTCGCTTGCCTCTCATCCATCCTCCTCCTCGTCCGCCTCGTACGGAACCGCGCTCCAGGACCGCTTCTACCGTACTCTCTATGCTTCTCTCGTAGACTCTCGTCTCGGCGAGTCGAACAAGCAAGCGATGTACCTCAATCTCCTCTTCAAGGCGCTCAAGGTTGATGAGAACATCGAGCGGGTGAAGGCGTTCGTGCGCAGATTCGTGCAGGTCCTGGTCGCTGGTGTCGGCGGCAGCGGTGGCGCCGAGTTCATTGCTGGAGGACTGTACCTTCTCGGCGAGCTCTTCCAGGCAACGCCGGCGCTCAGAGAGCTATTGGGCGAGGGGAAGGGAAAGCGGAGAGCCCCTACTCAAGGTGGCGAAGAGACCGAGTACGATCCGAAGAAACGGGAGCCTCAGTTTGCGAATGCCAGTGCTTCGCCGATGTACGAGCTAGTGAGTGTCTATTTCTTTGTCCATAGATGCATGCTGATCGCAGCGTTCGCCAGCTACCTCTGCTACACCACTACCACCCGGCCGTTTCTCTCCACGCCCAACAGCTTCTCGGCAATGCGCCCTTGACCGCCACGCCTGATCTTGCCCTGAACACCCTGAGCCACTTCCTCGATCGCTTCGTGTACAAGAATCCCAAAAAGCAGCGCACGAAGGGCCCGAGCGCCATGCAGCCCGCAGCAAGCGCTGCGGACGGGACGGGCGTGAAAATGACCAAGGGCGAGGTCGCGGACGAAGGCGGCTTGGTGGTGAACGAGGAGACCTGGTGGCGGAGGAAGGTTGAGGACGTCCCCGTGGACCAGGTACGCGACATTGATTCATTGTGGCGTTATTGTCGGCTTACCCCAGCGTTGACCCACTAGGTCTTCTTCCACCGGTACTTCACACAAAAGAAGCAACGCGAGGGCGAGAAGGCAGCCAAAGTTGCCAGGCGGAAAGGGCATGGCGAGGCGTCTGATACGGAGGATGAGGATGAAGAAGACATGGCTTCCGACGCGGAGGAGGAGGCTGCCGGTACCGGCGAGGAGAATGAAGGGGATAGCGATAAGGAGGAGGGCGAGATCTGGAAGGTGCGTGGTCGAGCAGTGCGTCCGCGGCAGGCTCTGGGCTCACGTTGCATTCTGGGGCGTAATAGGCCATGAAGGCGTCCATGCCGGCAGAGCTGCAGGACGATGACCTATCGGATGATGGCGGTGACGAGGATGATGACGAGATCCCATCGGGCTTAGACGACCATGACGCGAGCGAAGGCTCGGGGCGCCAAGGTGTTGATGACGCCGCATCGGGCGCCGCATCTGATGAAGCCGAGGACGAGGACCTCGAGGAGCGTGACGAGGAATCCACTGCCGAGGACGACGCATTCTCGCTCGCCGAGGCGTCCGACGCGGAAGATTTGATCCCGCTGGACGCCGGGATGCCCATGGGTCTCATCGAGTATGACGGCTCGGACGCGTCTGATGCGGAGGAAGAATGGAGTGGCATAGCCTCAGAGCAACCCGCGAAGAAACGCAAGAGGCAGGAGGAGGACGCGAAGAAGGGCAAGAAGAAGCTCCGCAGCCTGCCAACCTTTGCGAGCTACGAGGACTACGCGCAGATGATCGAGGACGGGCCCGAGGATAACCTCTAGCCTCGAACGTTGTGCGACACTTTGCGATGCATGCAATGCCCGCTTCACCTAGACAATCGCTTGCGCCACGCACTCTGCAGCACGATGAAGGTGACGACGAATTATGGGGCCGTTTGCATCGGTAGATCGGTGACTAGCTCCTATTCAGAAACTCCCTTCGCTCCATCTCTCTGCGACATCTGCGAACCCGCCGATGTCTGCCTTCTAATAGTGAGGTGCTCAAACTGTGACACATGATGATCATGTTGTCCCCAGTGAGCCGTATGACCGTGGCATCCTCGGGTCAGTTGCGTCTATAGCAGGGCGATACGGGAGCATGGCGCATTCAGATCGTTCTTCAGTGAGCCTGTCTTTCCGTTGCTGACCTTTCATTCAGACTGTCAAATGGCGGCTGATCCTGTGGAGTGGCTGATTAACCGGCCCATGGCAGTCATACTAGTAGTGAGCCTTCATTCCTTTGACGTGGCATCGATTCATTAGCATAGCCCGCCTGGCCATGCCCATTCGGTACTCTGCGAACGGGTAGGAGGTGCTACTTGTGATTGGGCACCGCAGATTGATGCCCTGTGGCTATCGGATCTCGGCTATGATTGGCATCGTGTAGAGTCCTTGGAACGAGACTCGGACGTGTTATATGGATGAACCACACCCCTGGCACCAACTATCCGGGACCAATCGTGTACATCACTAGTACTGACAACATGCAGAGAACTCAGATTGTGCGATCGCTCTCCGTACCTGATTCGCCGTGCCAGACCGTGACCGGGGGCGTGGCCGAGACCGGTGATATATGATGTGGATCCAAGGCATACTGAGGTACTGGCACGGACACGAGTGAGCAAAAGCAACATCGACACATCTACTGACAGTGGTGAGGGGCAGTTGCTAACATTAGACACACGGCCACTCTCCGGACATACTGAGATCCTGCAAGAGGACGCCCATCCATCTCGGTGATAGGCACGACAAGCCTAGTCCCTTGTCCGTGAGTAATGTAGCCATAGACGGCGCGGAGCGAAGACTTGACCTTCATCAATGCACTCTTCTAGGGCGGACGTACACGGCAGACAGCATGCAGACAGCCCACTTCGACTCCGTTTTCCCGACAGAAGTGTATGAACGCATTATCGACTACTTCGGGCAAGCCTTCGATGTTCCATTCCTGCGAGCATGTGCGCTGGTGTCCCGCTCATGGTACCCCCGCGCCAGATTCCATCTCCTCCGGTCGATCCAGCTCCACAGCAAGACGGACGTGCTCAGCTTCACCCAGATGGTCCGCCGTGGCCGCGGACCGATGGGACTGACGAACGTTGCAGGGATGGTAGAGCGCATGATGGTGCGAGGAACTGAACCCAACGCTACCCCAGTAGAGGACGCGAAGAAGGAAACGGCGCAGGATGTCCCGCGGGTGTGTGTGCGGAGGTCGCTTGTGCACCTGGGTACCTGTGCGGCTATGCTGGCTGGTCGAGCGAAGCTGGATAACCTCACATATCTCGGGATCGCCGACGGGGAGTGGCGGGATATGCACCGGAACGTGGGGGCGCACCTCAGCGCGGCCTTCCCGAAAGTCCGAAGGGTAGATCTGTTCAACGTCAAGTTCCGCAGCACTGCAGACCTCGGTCGATTCCTCTGCGCATTCAACTCTCTCGTCCATGTAGGCTTCTGGGTGAACCTCCGCGGGCAGGGTGCTTTGCAGGGCGGCCTAAGGACGCATTTCAACCCGGACGTGTTCATGCACACCAATGCTCGGCGTGCGCTTCAGAACCTAAGGAAGCTGACGCTGAACGGCCAGAACTCGACGAGGGAACTGGGGGAATACCTCCTCGCTACGGGGGTAGCAGAACAGTTGGACGAATTGTGGATAGGGTACTACGAGCGGGTGCCGTTGGCGGAAGTGGCGCCGCTCATCAGCGCTGCGACATCGCTCCTGGGGCTAGACATCACCATCGAAAACATCGTGGGTTCCCAGGGTACCGCTACGCCCAAAGGTGCGTCGAGGCGTTTCGCATTATGCAGGCGGCAATGCATCTGACAGGACGTCCAGAAGTAGTACTGGACCTTGCGCCGAATACGCAGCTGCGCATCCTCATGCTGAGACTGCAGCCGGGTAACCTCTACTGGCTGCACGAACTGCTACAACGCGTGTCGGCCAAGACGATACAAGGGATCACTCTCATCCTCGACGTGCGACGCCCCCTCCTAGAGGACACCACGAACATGCGTGATGTGATCCAGCAATCCGTCAGCTTGCAGTTGTGCACTTCGATCGACGAGTTGTTCTGCAGTTTCGAAGAACAGCCTGACAGTGCCGATACGCCGGCCGCATCCTCAGAGCCTGCGGTAGAGGAAATGAACCTACCGAAAGACGAGTCGACGCGCAGGGCTCGCCCGCCCAGGTACAGATACGGCGCCTTACGAATCGTCCAGCTTGCCCTCTGGGTCCGGAAGGAGACGGTGCAGAGTGTATATGGCTCCGAAGAGTGGACGGCGCTGATGCGGGCGCGTTTCCCCTTGCTGCGTGCGCGGAACATGCTGATGTAAGTTCGCTCATTCGCAAGTGATTAGCGTGCCGCTGTGTTCCCCCGTACTAACTGATCGTTGTTGGGCAGGACGGCCGTGGTCCTCGAGGACTCGACGGACTTTCTTCACGAGAAGTAATATGCACCTATCCCACGGGTCATAGGCTTGATGACGTGAAGATCCGAGGACGTCTCGAAGAGGACTCTGCAACGGCGAGCGAGCTTTCACGGCAATAGTCCAGTTGACTCAATGCACCATCCAACGCGATCAGCGGGTGCGACTAGTGCTCTTGCCTCGATAGTAGCTATGTGATGGGTATGTTCTGCCTATTCAATTCACTGTATCATGAAGGGTTCGACTTGCAGCTGTCTGCCAGCCATCAGGGATCCAGTACTGTTCTCAAGTGACGTCGATGCGAAGTAGTGGTTTGCTTGAGCACTTCTGTACTTGCGGAAGTTTGGGCCCAATGCACGGCTCGCCCCACTCGGAGCAGACCGCTTGCCACAGTATACACGCGCTACCCCCGCCTTTCACACGTGCGTCGATACCACTGCCACAGAAGTGTCTCATATTCGTTGCGGGTAGTACGGAAGCGTAAGCACGCGCAAGATCGCCGGTACATCTTCCATCCTTCACAATGCTACTTAACATTATCATAATCTCCATCTACGCAAGGCTCGTGCGCCTCCCAGTTCGGGTCTTCTTGCCAGCCTCACCAGCTGCGACATAGGGGAGGATCCAGCGGGTCCTTTTTCCATGCGATATGCATGTGCATGCGATCATGGAAGGTAGACGGATCCTCCAGCCTACCATCCGACTCCACGCAGCTCACAACCTCACGAATACTCTCCAAATCTCCCGCCCATAGTCTTTCGGCGCGCAGAATACGGAGCGTTTGTATCTCCGCACCTTCCTGAGCACGCTGCGCAAAAGAGGCCCGCAGGTCGGATATGATGACTGTCCCGCGTTCTGGACGCTCTGCCCACTCGCGCTTCTTCGTACCAGCCCGCCAGAAGTTGATCCCGTCCATGGTGAAGATGCGGAGGTTCGGGAGCACGAATTGTGGTGTACCCCCGGTATCGGGTCCACTCTGCTTCTGGCAGAGCGCCGTGCTCGGGCGAAACATAAGTTGCGCCGTGCCGTATAGGCGGAGTTCGGTGACTGTCTCTAGGCACCCCGTGAAACCGCGCCACTGTTCGGGACATAGTGAAGAACAGCGACAGTTGAGTAGAAGTGTTTTGGCCTCTACAGCAGGGAGCAATTCGCAGATGGTAGCGAGGGTTGCGCCATCGACACCCGCTGGCACAAGAGAGTATTCGAACGCGGGAACATGCTGCTCAAGCCAGGCCGAAGTGGAGTCATCCTTCCCGGGCTCAACGGTACTGCAGCAAAGCTGACGGTACATGCGTATGAACACCCTACTGGTACACTCGACTTCGTTCCACCGGTCGAGGGAAAGGGCGATGGTAAGAGGCTCCCCCAGGGTGGTTGTCTTGTGAGCCAAGGCAGCGAAGAGGGGCGCAGGGACCTCTGCGTCGCTCGCGTGAGCCATAATGACACATAGGTGTAAGAGAGATGGCGTGTGTAGGTTGTTGAGAAGATCTGTGGTAGTATACGTGTTTTCGTACTGCAGACGCAGGCGCCGCAGGCGCAGGAATGGGATTGGATCCAGTAGGGAAAGCACGGCTGAAAACCCATGGTGATGGACCTCAAAAACTCCGTTCAGGTCAAGCTGTTCCAGGAGAGGCATGCGGGCGAGTGCTTCGAAGAAGGACATGGCGTCCGTTCCACTCACCCCGCTGCCACAACCTTGGACCTCGAGACGTGTCAGATGAATCAACGAGACGCTGTCCCAGACTAAGCAGCGGAATCTCGTCGCAAGACACCTGAGACGGCGGCTCTCAGGATGCGAGATCATCCGAGTAAAGGATAAGACGAGCTTTGAAGGTTTCGCAGACGAGCGTGATATGTCGGCGGCAATCGAGAGCGATTCGAGAAGAGGTGCTGGCCCACTGATATGCGCTAGAACATCATCCAGCGGATCACTAGAAAATTCTACGGATAGCAGCCGCATGCGGTGTAGATTCATGAGCACCAGGATGAGTGATTCCTCGGATAACTGAGGCTTCGAGCGCCTGGTTATGGGCGATTGCCACGCATCAAATGACATCGACACCGACAGAGGTGCGTCCTTCGATCGCGCCACAAATATCGGGAGCATATCTGACGAGTCCGAGGCATGAAAACGGGTCCAGAGAGTGGGGCATTGCAGCGCGACCTCGCGCCAATGTGTGCAGACGTGCGTGACACATATCCAGTCGCGCGGTGACTTCGGCTCCTGGCTCGTGGGTTCTGCGCGGTACTCAGCGTGGTGCAGAAAGACCTCGGAGAGAAGTTCGTGGGGGAGTCGTGAGATGGGCAGCAGAGCATTGAGCTGTGTGTTGACGACACGTATACATTCGTAGTAGTGCGCTTTCTGCTGCTCGAGCTCCGCACGGCTGGCCATCGGGATTCGATAGATCACTATCGAAACGTTAGTCTGCATATCGCGGGCTCTGGGATGCATACCTGCTGCGTCTAAACGTCGTCGGTGCAATTGTAGATGGGAGTTTGTAGTAGAGGTGAACGTCAGATGTCTGTTACGTGTAACACTAACAGGCGGTTTCGGCCTGTCAGGCGATCACGTGGCCTGCTACTGATAAATATGCTATCGGATTTTTGTGCATGCCTCTTATCCAGCTACTTATAGTCGGAGGAGGAGGAGTTATCGGGTATTCTGGCGGACCGTCTCAACACATCGAACCCCGCCAAGTGATATTCTCTGTGTTGCACACCGGAGGCTAGAGGAAGCAAGACGGCCGTGAAGTGCGGGCGAGGGGCGGGCTCATATGCTGAGAGACGGTTTGGCCTGTATGTACCAACACAGCTCAGCACGGAGTGCCCACGCATCGATAGGATCACCGCCCAGAGTATAACGTGAATTCGAGATGGCGCAAACAAGGGAAGTGCAGGGGGAAACCCGCCAATATGTAACATGAGACATGCCATCCTTCACACTGTAGCGTTGAACCCATAGCAATTGCACACAGCCTGACAACTGATGAGCGGCACCATACAGAGGGGCGATGCAATCTGCCCCCGCATATACAGTATTCATCCAAGCAAGGCGAAAATCAGATGGCACGAGACAAAACCGAGCAGCCAAAAGCTCATCGTCCGCAGAGTCGGTTGTGGCAAGAGTCTGCAATGACGTGAAGCCTATATGAGGTGGCAGCCACAACGTCTGAAATGCACTCGCCGCTTACAGCACAAGATACTCCAGTGAAGCTGAGCGCGTGTGGGGGCGAGGACAGCGTCTGCGACCTGCAACGCTACTCCAGGCGGCCCGCGTGAGCAGCGGCCAGTTTCACGTCTCGCGATAAGAAGTACGCCAGCTTGACCTGCACAACGGAGAAGCACTGAGAGCCCCATACTGCACCGACAACGCGGACATTCACCTTCGATACTTCCACGTCAATGAGAGGCCACAGCCGCTCGGTGAAGCAGTGCATGTGCACGGCCGCGTGCTGCTGGCAAGTGGCGCACCCAGCCGCCCCTCGTATTGCCTTCTCGAGGCAGCGCGCATTCTCTTGCTTGACCGCCTCGCTACTCGGAGTCTCTCGCAGGACCTCGAGAATGTCGTCCAGGTAGTCCGCCCACCACTTCATGGGGTACTCCCAGGTGCCGTTCGCCAGCCTCATCCGATAGTAGTCCGCCTGCGTGCATGTCCTGCAGTGGAACCACACCCAGTCGATTGTGAGGAAGGGAATGCTATGCTTCAGCGTTGAAAGCGCATCGGAGCAGCTCTGGTGGTAGTAGAGCAGGTACAGCGGCGTCTTGCCGTCAACGCGCGTGAGCTCGGGCACGCTCGGGATCGAGCTGTAGATGTCGCGGCGCGGGAAGTCCAGCGTGGCGCGCGCGGCCTCTTCCGCTATTTGCAGGAAACTGTATTGGATGGCCAGGCAGTATACGCGCAGCGGATACCGCTTCGCGAGCCGACGGAGGTCCTCGCGGACGACGAGCGTGACGCCCTCCATGAGGTATTTGAACGACGCTTCCAGCACAGGCAGCAGGGCCTCGATCGTATCAAGCGGGGCATTCGGAACGGGGTAGCAAACACTCAGCAGTCGATAAAGGGTACGTCGATCCTCTTGGAGGGCGACGATGGGAAGACCATCTTTGAAGTCGGCCGTATTGTCTGCAGAGGGAGTGGGCTGGGGCATATCGAACATGCCCTCAAACACAGGAGATGCCTCAGATAGGATCGCTCGTCGCACGCGAAAGTCCCACCGGTCAGACGTGCGGAGAATCACGTCCGCAGTAGGCTTGTTGAACGGCGCGGGAGCATCATGTACCTCAGCAGCGCGAGCATCATTGCCGTTACCGCCGTCTACATCCATGACCCGAGGTTGAGAAACCCGCAAATCGGAAACAGGGATCAGTGGAACTTTCGCCACGGGTAGTATCAATGTGGGACTTGGGTCGAGGGGGGTTGCAGCCTCAGGATCTGACAAGCTAGTGTTAATGCCAACACATCACAGGAAGAAACAATTTCAATTGACCGGGCCCTACTTATCACTTTGTTGAGTTTGGCGATCCAATTCAGGTGAGAGGAATCGGAGAAGGACTCGGACGAAGGACGCTTGCAGAGGTTGAACATTAGACGTCGAAGCGTGAAGCGCCGGCAAGCGGCGTGTAATCTCAGACTACATCAAGCCTCGGGGCGTATCATGATGACATGGATCCGAGGGCCCCACGATTCGACACGCCGCCGCTCCTCGGACGGAGCCGTGGCGGTGAGCACAAGTGACATCCACGCCGCGATCGGTGCAGACGTCTGTCTTTACAGCTGTTCCCCGCTGTGCGCGTGGACGCCCCAGATGCGCGAACGGTGCGCGCGCACGTAGTTCGCTGGTGTGCGTGGCGCGTGGTGGTCAGCTTGCTCGGACGAGATATTGCGCCCCGCAGGCCCGGACAGAAGGTCGACAAGGCGGCTTGTGTCGCTGGCGGCCCTTGTGACGGCACGCGCTGCCAGTCGCAGCAGCGCTTTCATTAGGCAGTGTGTGGCGGGACAGAGGCGACACCCCGTGGTCTAGACGCATTCGTGCGGGAGGCGGGATCACGGTGTGTCTGTCCGCGAGACTGCATGAGTACGACGGTTCGAAGGATGCAGTGCACGCGACGCACCCACGAGCCGGCGTGTTGCTCTATGCTCCTAACGGCCCGTGCTGGCGTTATAGCGTGCGTGTTCGCCGTGCTCTCATCGGCAAGGGACGGACGGAGGGATGTGCGGCATCGAGCGCATTGACTGCGAGGGCGTAGTGAACGTGAGTAGTGCAGTCCAGTGCGTACACATGAGCACGGAAGGTGGCGTGTATGACCGGGAGTGGATGGATGAATGTGAAGATGCAGCCGCTATACAGGATGCAATGGTGGTCAATGTGGAGTTACAGCGACGAGTCGCGTACCAGGACCACCGTGACCCGGAGCATGGAACTTGGGGGGTGGCTTGCGCTACCGGCAAGGCACAGCGCGCGTGTGAGCCGCCCTCATGCGTTGCGTTGTGCGTACAGCGAGATGCGCGCTGTGGGAATCGTGAGGAGCTATTGCCGACCTGCGGTGGGCGGACAGGCGGACGGACGAGTGCAGAGGGCATGCACGGAGAGTGTGGAAGGCGCGAGGAGAACGATGGTGGAGGCAATCGAACGAACAGTGAAAGGGCGCGTTGAGGGCGAAAAGCGGTGAAGAAGGGCGATGCAATCGGAAAAGGGAGCCAATAATGGGATGTGCTGCATCGGTCGAAAGACACGCACGCAGTCGACGTGTCGCATCAGCGCGCACGAGTTGCGCTGCTAAGCTCGTCCCTCCACCCAGCAGGGTAATGGACCCTCTCGGGGTGTCATTTCCGGGACCAGCGACCTAGTCATCTTCGCCGTGCCGCTTCCTTAGTATCGCCGCAAGCGATCACCGTCTTCACGCAGGATCACTGGCTAGATTGGCCGTCTCCTCCAGAGACTGTGCAGGAAGGCAGCCGTAATGGAGCGGAGAGCCAGTTGCCCAAGACCTATGAAGCTTTAGTGTACGTGCTGTATCTTCAAGTTGACTAGGCGGGGCGATGAGACAGTGAGTGCGTCGCAGTCGGGGCATGCACAGAAAGAAATAGGACCGCTGCTGAGCAGTGGGACTGGCGCGCAGGAGAAGCAGGCGCGTGTGGACATGGAGTATTCGAAGTATGAGGTCGCAATGAACCTGTGGACACGGGAGACCACGCTCGCAGCGTGCCAGGCGGTGCGGGGGTTGTGCATGTTGGACGAGTGATTGGTGTGTTACTTCATCCCCCGAGAAACACCGCTCTCTTCGCGTATGCAGAGCGAAGGTCTCAAACACCGCAGCCTTCGTGCGGAGCCGCGGTGGCGCCCACGTCGCGCAGAAGCTGTACACGGCCAGAGCGCTATGCGATATCCAACGCGCATGCACACTACTCAAGCCCGCCCTGCCTCTTTTCGCAGCCTCCATCCACCCCAAGGCCGCCTGCTGCCACGCGCCCGCGCTCTCTGCGATGCGTGAGGCACTGGCCGTCGCGCAGGGTGATGCGGACGCACTGAGGCTGAAGAAGTGCGTGCTGGCGATCGAGAACGGGGTGGAGGAGTACGGCGGTGTGACGATGCGTAGGCAGTGGAAACCGGTGCGGACCGGGTTCGAAGCGTGCAGGAGAGCGTACGAGGAGGGAGAGCGCTGGGTGACCAGTGGCAGCGAGGATGCAGTGCTGGGCAATGGAGGCCACCGTGGCGGAGGGGAGGTGGGCAGAGAGGTATCAGCGTGCGTACTGTCATTACGAGCAGTGAGGAATGGCTGGCGGTGAACAAGACTGGGTCGTGCTGGCGGACCATCTGAAGTCGGGCGAGGTGCGGATCATGTGCGCTCTCGTGTTGTTGCCGTGAAACAAGCACAGCAAGTCTTGAAGCTTGAGCTTGAGGCCTGAGGTTCGAAGACAACTCAGAAGCAAACACGGCTTGTAAGTTATGTAGGGACGAGACCGCGGTCCGCGGCCCACTCCGAGTCCAAGTCGCGTCGAATTGCACGCCCACACCTCGGTTCCCACGCCATCGATCGATTGGCCCTCCTCCTCCGAGGAGGGCCAATCGATCGAGTCTCGCTCCCCCTCCATAGCATCTCTACACTGTTCGCCACTTCGACCTCCAGCCCACGCACTCACTCGCCTAGCTCGACACCATAACATTGGCGTTACATCTTCGGCATCCCACAGCATCCCTTCCAGTGCTACTGACTCGCATTCGTCTGCAGGGTGAGCCCGAGGTCCCGCATAATATGTCATTACTAATTATTCGTCTCATACGTAGCCTCTTTTACTCGCAATCGAGGAGACGGTCAAGATGCACCAATCCCCCTCTATGCCACCCGCCACACCCGAGCCCTATACAGGATGTCCTCACTGTGCCGCATACCAGGAGCATGCAGACTCACTCAAAAGCCTCCGCCCTCTTCCATCTGTGCCCGCTGTCGATCCAGACGCTATCAACTGGAACGACGTCTACTGGGGCTATAAAAGCAACCGGAGCGAGCGAAGGGCGATTGTACGCCCTCTCCCGCGATCCATCACCGACCGCATCCCACTCGAGACTCGCCAACACATTCTTGACTTCCTCCGATGGGAGACGCGCGACCTCTACAATTGTGCTCTCGTGTGCAGTGCTTGGCACCATTACAGTCAACGTCTTCTGTACTCTCGTGTCAAAATCGCGAATCGCGCCGCGTATGATGCTGTTGCGCAGTCTTCCTTACGCAATGGAAGGTCAAGAGAATACCTGACTGGAACAAATGCCCTTGTCGTATACGGACATGGCAATACCCCACTCGGAACACGGGAGTACTTTGCAGAAGTCCCTCTTGTGCTTGGGCGATCCATGCGCTCTCTTACGTGCCTCAAATTCGAACATTCTATCTCAGGCCCATATCACCCCTCCTTTATACACTCCTTTTCCCAATTCTCTGCATTGGTTCACTTGACATTGGAAGGCTTTCAGCTTCGCTCGTTTTCGAACTTGAGCAGCATCATTTGTGGACTGAAAAACTTGCGCGAGCTCTATCTCTCCGATGGCAGCCTTGTCTCAGCTGCTCCCACTCCTCCCTTAGGATATCCGCCCGTGAACGCTCCCCATCTCAGCAAAGTAACCTTGAATCTCATGGATGATATCCTGTTCTCCCAACTATCACAGTGGGTGACATCCACAGAAATATGCCATGGATGCAGGAGCCTGTGTCTGGGGACCGATCCCAGTAACTCGCCGGAGCAACGACAGTGCACTGAATCAATAGTGCGGAAATTGGGTCCATCACTTGACACTCTCGAATACTGGTTCGGGTACTGGTCGCAGCCGCATGGTCGTACGTACACCCGACAGCTCATCTCACAAGCTCTCACTGATGATGTGGTGACCATGCCAGGGCACCATCTGAGTTTCCTCGCCTACTGCACCCGTTTGTCAACCCTGACACTGCGAGTCACGGTTAACCCGATAGATTCGTGGCAAAAACTCGTCACCATGCTCCACGAGATACTTTCTCACTGCTCTAGCCCCGTAATACGTACCCTTCAGGTCGGTCTATTTATGTGCGCACCAGGGGGCAATCCCTCCACTTCGACACATCCTGATAGCGAGTTTTGGACGATCGACCTCAGGTCAATCCATGACATCATGAAACAGCCATTATTCGATTCACTCCAGGACGCCAGTATACACTTTCGCAGCTGTCACGATGATACTCGTCTGACTTGTGATGCTGTGCTCACGGCGGAGGAGATGGAGCGCCGGCTCCGCTTGATCCTCGAGCCCTGGGACAAGCGCGGGGTCTTGACCGCTAAAGGCTACAATGAACACACCGACGAGAAGCTTCAGCGGGAGGTGGACCTGATACGTGCCCACCTCACTATACTAAGCCGAGAACTTACTCGCGCCGGGCAAGGAGGATGAAGACGGCCGGGAGGGTGCCGTGTAGGATCTCGTCGAGCACAGTAACGGATAATGTGCGCTTCCCAAGAGGGTACGAAGTTGTGTTCCCTTTTGTCGCTTTGTCCACAAGCTTACATCGACATCTGCGCGCACTACAGGAGTCGGGGCACACCGCACTTCTTGCACGCGGACATACATTGTATGGAGCCAACACACACAGGCTCGCCGATCCAAATTGGTCATATTTCTTGGAGGATATCACGGACGCACTTCTTCCCTCAGGCTCGATTGATATCTGATTGTTTCAATTCCTACGCATGGTTATGGGGTTGGGAGTTATGTAGTTATGCTTGTGGCGCCGCTAGCGAACCAGGCCCAGCAGATCAGAATTCTTGGAGAATAACACGGACGAGTTTCTTCCTCTCGTATGGTACCTGTTCGGCAAAATCGTTACGTGTTGCATACAGAGTTGGGATCCTTGTACTTGTAGTTCTGGACTACGGAAGGAGAAAGTATTTGTGGCACTGGCAAACCCGAGGCAGAGATCGAGTGAGTAGCGCAAAAACCTCTCGTTCCCAATCGGCATGCATACCTGCATTTGATTCCTGCAATCCGGGGTCCTCCAGTGTTCCTCGCCCCACGCGAAACGTCACGGACAATGCCCCCGGTAAGCAGGCGGCAGGGAAAGCTCCAGGGTTACGCGAGTTCGATGCCTCATTTGCTCCGTCATGAAGCACAGCGGGCACACGCTTGACGAGACCACACAGTCGTCGCGGTCTCCATGAGAGGACCATCGCTTCATCGAGCCGATGAGCGCAACTCATGTGTGCGCTCTGAGGGGAAAATCGACTCGCCTGTGACCTCGAGGAACCTCCACCATCCGAAGCTTTCATATGTCATTCTTGGAGACACCCCGTCACATCGTACGGTAGGGGATACTGCTTCCCAGTCGCCGAGGGCGCGCGCTGAGTATGGAAAAGGGGAGCCGTTATATGCACCTGAACATCATCATTAGCAATACACTTGATTCGCAGTGGGCTTTGCAGCGAAGGATGATAGTGAGAGCGTGTGGCAGAAGAGAGACGAAACCACGTACGTTCGGCTTTCAGAAGGCAAGCGAACGGTGTTTCTGCAGGGATCCGCCACGAAAAAGGCCGGACTGTTGTGTCGCCACTCACGAACTGTGGTGCGTGATCAGATTAGAGAAGAGGAGGACCGTTTTCGCGTCTTGACTAACACGTCGCGCATGCCACAATAAGTCGCGCTTGACGATGTACAATCCCGTGGAGGTGTCGCAATCGCGTCTCGCAGGCTTCGACCAGCACCGCGATGATTGGGGCGCCGCCCTGCTCATCGACGAAGTCAGAACAACGTTCCATAGTACTCAGATACACACAGCGCTAGTGCGATTCGACTCACCCGTCCTCTTCTTGAGCTTCTGTTGCCCGCCCTGCTCGCTCGCAGCGACGAAAGTCTCTGCACGATGGACGGCACGTCTTTTCATGCTACATGCAGCGAGCGCTGCCGCTCTGGCACACGTGCAAAACATACAGCTTAGATGTGGGAGTGGGGGTCACTCCACACCTGCACCTGCACGGACGTGGACGTCTGTCTGTGCTCCGATGTTGATTCACAAGTGTACGGGATTCGTATTGGCATTCGTGTCACATTGCGCGCACATTTCAAGCGTTCAGTGAATACCCCTTCCGAAGTTACATCGCTAGACACACGTATGAGAAAAGCTACAGATGAGTGCGCACAGGTGGGCGGTCTTGCCCGGGAAAGAGCATGGGCGCGAGTGACGGACTTGGGCACCGCTCGGAAAGAGTTGTCATGACACGGTAGGTTGACAACTGACGACGACAGGGCAGAAGGTAGTCTTGGGGAATCCTTTCGCGATAGGGAATTCAGTTGTAGTGTGCAGAACAACGTGTACGAGAGATCGAGACTGCGTGATCAGCAGGACCATGGAGTAGCATCTGTGGGTGAGCCTCACCGACAACCGCAAGCCCTGCTCATGACCCTCGTCTCAACATCATGTGCGTAACTGTTGTAGCACGCGGTCCCGTCTGCCGCTCTCGAATCCTAGCTCGAACGGTAGCTGCGTCAACTTGCACCGGAACGCGTGACATCACAGAGTAGATACTTACCTACCTCCTCCCCCGCCTTCGCGGCAAGCTTCCGGTGCAGTGCCTCTGCGCAGGCCAATCGCAACGTAGTCGTGTGAGTACCAATTGCCTTGTCACGAGCGAGGGGCAGAGCATACAGTGCGGCCAAGTAAGCGGATAGAGACCACTGGCAGAATTCGATCCGATGGTTTTCAAGTGGGACTATGGAGCACGAAAACAGGGAGTCGCACGCTGCAAGTACTCTCCTTCGAGCTTGTCGTGCACATCACTGCCTAGGAGTAAGGCTCGCATGGCTGCACCAGAAGGGCCTTCGCGAGGCGTAGCAGAAGGCGCCTATTCGTAGCCACGATCTCGTGATCAGAATTACCTTGCACGACGCGTGTCTTGCAACTCGTATCCCCCTTCCGTTGACACGGGACACCTTCTGCCAGCCACATGCACGGCTGAGGTGCATGTAGACCAAGACCATACGGGGGCTGACTACGTATCATACTAGCCGTACGACTCCACTTCTGAGAGGATGCTGCCGACGGAAGAAGCAGCGGCGGAGCCTGCTCGTCTGAGTACAGATACAGCATCCTACGGATCGTCGATCCTGGGTCGCAGCCTCCAACAGTAGACCACGCTGTTGCGGGCGCGCACCCCCTTGCTGCGTGAGTGAAACCTGCTGATGTAAGGCTGCTCACTGGCAAGTAGGCCTCGGTGTATTCCTTTGCAGTTATTGATAGCGTGTTAGGCAGCGGCGTCGTGGCCCTTAACGACTCAACAGGATTCATCCGCGAAAAGTAGTACACAATTATTCCGAGGGTGGTGCACTCATGGGTGCAAAGACACTGAGGTAGCGTACAAGGGGGGACGGCTCTCGCCAAAACGTGAACGGCGCGAGTTGCTACGTAACAGCTGGCGACTCAACAGATTCGAGTTGATCCAGCAGAGCAGAGTGATGCGTGCGCTACGCATGTTCGACGAGCGCATCGGTGCGTTCCTTCATCCCCGATGAGCACTCTTCTCATCGTGCCATGGATGCGCAGCGAAACCACCGCCTTCGTGCGGAGCCGTGGTGACGTGCACGTCACGCAGATGTAGTACACCTTAGCCCTCAACGACTACCATCGCGCATGTGCCCCCCTGCCCCTCCTCGCGGCCTCCGTCCTCCTCAAGGTCGCCCGCTCCCACCTCCAGACTGGCTCGCACACGCCCCGGATCGCTGTTGTGTGCGGGGCTACGCGGAAGTGCTGAGCATCACGAAGCGCGTAGCCGCAATCGTGGACAATATGCAGGCGCACAGGAGCGCAATGACACGCATGCAGTGGAAGGCTACGCGGACGGCGTGCAAGAAAGAGAGCGCGGTCGTGCCAGTGGGGGATGCAATGCTGGAAGGCAGAGATCACTGAGGCAAAGGGGACGTGGGCAGAGGCATTTAAGGTTTCCGTGTGTACTTCGTCTTGCTCTTCGGCAATCGTTCTGCGAAGACTAATCACGATGGAGAAAGGGCCGTGCTGGCAGACCACCCGAAGCCGAACGAAGCGCTGTTCATGCACACCCTCGTTTTGTTCTTGACAACGGACCTGGGATGCGCCGTGAGCCAAGTCCAAGCAGTCTTGAAGCTCGATCTAGATGACGCAGAAGCAAAGGCAACTTGCTCGTGGTTCGGGAGTGTTATGAATTCGAAGCAGGAGAGAAACACGCGCCTCCACAACGAGTGAGCTCTTGGGGTCATCAATCAGAGCGACGTGACAAATACACAGTATATGCGCGCCATCCGTTGCGGAGAAAGGAGGCGAATGGTGCAGCAGTCGCATCCGCGCGATCCTGTTCCTAAAAGGTTTGATCCCCAGCTCGGGCAACGACCAGATCCCTTGAAGAGTCTGTCCAGCGCAGCGAGCTCTCCATCTCGGGCCGAGTCGGGCGCGCTCCTCGAGTCCTCAGGTTGCCGGGTTGTGAGGGAGAGGACTGCGGGCGCGATCTAGCATCCGCGTCGTCCCTAGCAATGTAGTGTCTTCGTCGGGTCGTGCCTGCGCTGCTGCCGATGGGCAGCGAGGGGAAACCATGGAAGGTGAAGCGAGTTTGTCTATCTCGTCAACCAGCACACCCGTGCCTATCCCCGTCTTGTCCTTCCTTTCCCTCGTGCCCTCACCTCGCCGCTTGCTGCCGTCGACATCCACCCCGCCGACGTCCATCATGATGGCTCACGAGGGTAAGGCCCCGCGTCCCCCGGACCGTCTTGGATGGGTGCTAATGCGGGACGTGCAGAGTCGCCGCGAGGAGGAGAGTAGATCGGCTCGCGCTCGTGTCGGCCCCGGCAAGCTCACCACACGCACTCGGTGCAACAACGAAGCCGTGGTGTTGAGTACAAGTGTCATCCACGCGGGGATCAGTGTCGATGTGCGAGTGGATGCCGCGGTTGCGCTGACGTGCGCGCGCACGTAGTTCGCTGGTGTGCGCCGCGCGTGGTAGTCAGGGCGCTCTGCTTGCTCGGATAAGTGTCGCGCCCCCCAGGTGCGGACGAGAGGTGGATGTGACGGCCACTAGTAACTTGAACGCTGGTGACCTCTATCATACGCGATGGTGGCAACACTCCGCTGAAGATGCCCGTGGTGTGGGGGCGCGCGGGCAGTGGAAGGCGAACAGCTTCGGAGCGCGCAGGGCTCGTAATCGCAGTGCCAATGGGGATGCGATGCTCGGAAGTGGAGCCCGCTACGGCGGAGAGGAGATGGGCAGAGGCGCACGAGATCCCGGCGTGCGTACTGCCTGTAGTGAGGCGATGGTTGATGGTAAATTGGGTCGTTCTGGCGGACTACCCGAAGTCAAGCGGGGTGTTGATTATGCACCCTAGTGTCGTTCTTGACACCAACCTAGGATGCGCCGTGGACAGGAACTCATGACCCTCGATCCAGACAACGCATAAGCAAAGGCCGCTCGCTCGCTGTCAAAGATTCGGGTAACACGCACCTCCAGACGAACGGCCTTGAGGTGAGCTCTCGGGCTCGCCAACCAGAGTGACATGACGCCGACTCAGAACATGCTCGCAGCTAATGGCGGAGGAAGAAGAGGAAGGGTGCAGCAGTCGTAGCCGCGCGATCCTGCTTGTGAACGGATCTAGGGCGAGCTCGTTGTAGCTAGGGCAGAAGACGGCATTCCGCCGACATAGATCGTAAGACCGACCATCCCGCTCCCACGCGTGCCAGAGTCCCACTCCATGGTGGAATGTATCATGTAGCGAAGTGCGACACAACGGAGGAAGCGCCGAGCCTGTTGGGCACGACGGGTCTACGGATGCGACACATGTTGATTTCCTGCACGAAGTATTTGCAGGTCTTCCAAGCGGCCGCCATCAGCGTAGCTACGTCGCACGTGGATAGAACAGAATTGCGGAGGAGGAGGGAAGGGTCGCGGGCGCGATCTCGCAGCAACGTCGTGGGGTGTCTTCGGCAGATTGTGTCCGCGCGCTGCTGCCGATGAGCAGCGAGGGAAAACACGAAAGGTGCAGCGAGGTTCTCTATCTCGGCATCCAGCACCCCTTGCATATCCCCGTTTTGGTCTTTCTTCCCCTCGTGTACCACGCCGCGCCGCCTCGCCACTTGCTGCCCCCGACATCCGCGCTGCCTAAGCCCATCGTGATGGCTCAGGAAGGTGAGTCCCCGCGTCTCCTGAACCGTGTCGGATGAGTGCTCACGCGGGACGTGCAGTCGAGGCGCAGAGGAGGGTTGATCAGCTCTAGGTTGCGTCGACGAAGCGGAATCGGGAAGTACAAGTGACATACACGCGGCGATCGGTGCTGATTGAGAGCTGTTTNGCTGGTTCCTGTCACCGCAAGTCACCGCCGTCATCACGCAGAATTACTGGCTAAATCGAGCTTCCTCTCCTCCTCCTCCTCCTCCTATCCGATGCACGCTAAGACGCATGGCCGTCGCTGTGGCCGGATGCTCTGCAGCCTGCCGAAGGGAGGGACACTCCGAGAGCGAAGAGCGAGCCGCCCAAGATCCACGAAACCTCGTGTNGAGAGCGAAGAGCGAGCCGCCCAAGATCCACGAAACCTCGTGTGCATACTCCACCTGCAAGTTGACTAGTCGGGGCGATACAAGGATGACAGTGTCGGAGTCGTGATATGCACAGAATGACAATATACCGCCGCCGAGCAGCAGTAGCAGTACCAGAAACCGGGGCGCGCGCACAGGACAAGCAGGCACCAGCGGGCGTTGAGTATTCCAAGTACGCAGTGCAATGAACCTGAGGACGCGGGCCCGGGGGACCGCCGCGGCGCTCGCAGCGGGCTAGGCGGTGCGGGGATTGTGCATGTTCGACCAGTGCATTGGTGCGTTCCTTCATCCCCCGATAAACACGTCTCTCCTCGCGTATCCCGACCTTCGTGTCATGTGGGGCGGCGGCGCACACGTCGCGCAGAAGCAGGACGCTGTAGCCCTGCACAACTCTAACAGCGCGCACGGGCCCTGCTTAAACCACACCCTGCCCCTCGCCGCGGCCTCCGTCCTCCTCGAGGTCGCTCGCTGCCACCTCCACAAGGGCTCGCACAGGCCCACTGTCGCCCGCAGGGCACTGACCATCACGTCACGGCGGGCGACAGGGACACACTGAGGCTGGAGAATTGGGTGACGGCAATCGAGGACGGGGTGGATGCATGCGGGAGCGGCGCGCAGGCAGTGGAAAACTGCCGCACAGCGTTCCACGAAGCGAACCGGAGAGCGTACGAGGAGGACAGCGCGGTGGTACCGGCAAGCATGCAGTGCTGAGAAGCGGAGGCCGCTGTGACAGAGGCGAGGTGGGCAGAGGGCCTGAGTGTATCAGCGTGCGTACTGTCATTGCGAGTTCTGCAGCGAGGGATCGCTGACGGTGAAGGCGACTGGTCGTGCTGGCGGACCACCCAGAGTCGAGCGAGGCGCGGATCACACGTGCGCTCGTGTTGTTCTTGACGGCGGCGTGCTGAATTAGGCCCAGGATGTCTTGAGGGCCGATGCGGACAACGCACCAGCGAAAGCGGCTGCTTGGGAACAATTCTGAGGAGGAGGACGGCGGCCTACTCAACTGAGGCCGAGCTTTTTTCCCACGCAACCTCTTCAGCTTGAGCACGTAGATCCATCGATCGATTGGCCCACCTCCTCTCCTCCTCTAATTAGTCTCCCGTAGGCAGATCCAAAGAAGACCTTTCGAGAGAGGGAGTGTCCACAGCACTGTTCGACACTTCGACCTCCATTCCACGCACACACTCGCCTAGCTCGACACCATAACCTGGGACACACAGTTTCGGCTTCCCATCCAGTGCTGCTTACTCGCATTCGCTTGCAGGGTGAGCCCGAGGTCCCGCATAATATGTCTTTACTAATCATTAGTCTCATACGTAGCCCCCTTTTCTCGCAAACACGAGGAGGAGACGGCGAATGTGCACGAATCCCCCTCCATGCCACCCGCCACACCCGAGCCCTATATGAGATGTCCTCACTGTACTGC